>VMBQ01001603.1:0-74746 GCA_007657795.1 Dreissena rostriformis
ATGTACAGTTAATGGAAATTTTCAAAGGGCCATAACTCTTTGAAAAATCATCCAACCAGAACCCGCTGATAATATGCACATCAAGTCTTGGTAGTGAAGTTTCCCATAAAGTTTCATTGAATTCCGGTCATTATTTGCTGAGAAAAAGCCCGGACAAAAATTGTGCACGGACGGACGCACACACGGACGGACAGACGATGCGGCGACTACATGTATATGCTCCCCCCAAAAATTTTGGGGGAGCATAAAAATCATCTGACCAGAACTGGCTGATAATATGCACATCTCCTCTTGGTTGTGAAGCTTCCCATAAAGTTTCATTGAATTCCGGTCATTAGTTGCTGAGAAATAGCCCGGACAAGAATTGCACTATATGTACAGTTAATGGAAAATTTCAAAGGGCCATAACTCTGTGAAGAATCATCCAACCAGAACCCGCTGATAATATGCACATCTCCTCTTGGTAGTGAAACTTCGGATAAAGTTTCATTGAATTCCGGACGTTAGTTGCTGAGAAATAGCTCGGACAAAAATCCGGACAGACGCACGCACGGAGAGACTCTGCGGCAACTATATGCTCCCCCCCGAATTTTGGGGGAGCATAAAAATCATCCGACCATAACCGGCTGATAATATGCACATCTCCTGTTGGCAGTGAAGCTTCCCATAAAGTTTCATTGAATTCCCGTAATAAGTTGCTGAGAAATAGCTCGGACAAGATTTGCACTATATGTACAATGGAAAATTTCAAAGGGCCATAACTCTGTGAAAAATCATCCGACCAGAACCGGCTGATAATATGCACATCTTCTCTTGGTAGTGAAGCTTCCAATAAAGTTTAATTTGAAGTCCAGTCATTAATTGCTGAGAAATAGCCCTGATACAAAATTGTGCACAGACGGACGCACGCATGGACGGATAGACGAAGCGGCGACTATATGCTCCCCCCAAAAATTTTGGGGGAGCATAATAAAACCAATGTCTTGACTAAGTTTCACGATGATAAGGCAAACAATCTGACTTTTAGAGTGTTTAGAGGTTTCTCTATTGTCATATGAGGAAAACTGACCCACCCTCCTGGCAGCCATGTTTTTTTGACGACGGACAAAGACCGATCCCTAGAATGTGACTTCTAGAGTGTTCACATGCTTTTTTTAAATACAAGGAAAATGCGCCATCTCTCCCCCCTGGTAGCCATGTTTTTTAACGAACCGGAACCATTTTCGAACACAACTCTCGTATCTAGGAAACAAATGTTCTGACTAAATTTCATAAAAATTGGGCCAAAAATGTGACTTCTAGAGTGTTCACATGTTTTCACTATATATACATATAGAGACTAGAACTCCGCGAGTTGGATGTGTCGTCTGATGGCAATGGGTTAACCAAGAAATTGGCCCATTTCAAAAAGTCCAAAATAAGGTCCAAGTCACAGGGGTAAAAACTTTTATGCACACGGAAATGCGCATACCAAATATGAAAGCAATATCTGAAGGGACACAGACATTATGAGCTTTTTTTGAATCACGGTCGCAGATTTTGAAACCTGAACGCGGACCCAAAGTTAAAAAATTTCATGCGCATGGAAAGGTGTTGTCCAGATACACATGTATACAAATGTACCAAATATGAAAGCAATAAAAAAAAGTTTAAATGATGTCTCTTCTTAGCGTAAATCCAGTTAAGGCGGAAAGTGTCGTCCCTGATTAGTCTGTGCGGACTGCACAGTCTAATCTGGGACGACACTTTACGCACATGCATTATGCCCAGTTTTCTCAGAACACGACACTTAAGTGAGTAGCGAAACGTTCACAAGTGTTACGATAACACACGGTTACAATTTTGAATCGAAATAACTGATGGATGTTTCTTGGTTTAAGTTGATGATGATCATAACCGTAATGTTTCTTTCCTATTTGAAATGTGGCAGGGCCAAGGATCGAATCCGGGATCCTCGGATTTGTATATCAGCTTTCAACCCACTGATCTAGCCGACCCAACGTTCTTGTGTTCGAGCATCAGACCGAGTTGATAAACTGTCCGCCGTAAAAAGATTTACTTACCACTGGTAACATTTATTAAACAACAAACTAACTAAAAACACACACTCCCTGTGATTGTAATGGTGGCTTCTAAGCACTTATATATCTTAGTCGAAACTCATACATACGTGGCCTATAAAGCGGACAAGAACAACAATCTCTTTGTTTTCTTTAACTTCTAAGTGGGTCCTCGAATTAAGTGATACTAGTCTGGTCCTTAAGAGCGATATATCGACACATGACTGTTTCAAGCAATTAATAAACAATTCAGAAATGTATAGAACAATTAATACACCGACACGGAAGGACGCGCACTAAAATAAGGACGTCACGTCCAGTCTAAATTCGCCTCGTGCTCGTATTCCATTCATCCAGTTCCGCCATTGTATTAACGTTTTGAACGTACTTAATAAGTACGTACTCAATACGTTTTTAAACTTGTTTAACCTTGTGTTTTCATCGTTTTATTGACTTATAACGTACAGTTCCCATGATTTAACCCTTTGAGCGCTGGAACCGGTTTTTGAAGGCCTTTGCAAACAGTTTGGATCCAGATGAGACGCCACAGAACGTGGCGTCTCATCAGGATCCAAACTGTTTGCTATTCTGATAGTGGTCTTAGAAAAAAAATCAAAGAAAATGCTAATTTTAGAAATTCAGCAGNTCGCAAATCAAATCAATAATGTATCAGAAATGATAAGCTATGGAAATCTGGCTCCGGAAATAAACAAACATGTCATGGAAACCTTCGAAAAGGCACTTGAGACAAATGGACTATCAAGTCGACTGAAATTGGCATCTATCATGTATTGCTCTGGAAATTTGCAATCGGCAAAATTTATTCTTGAATATGCAGAACGTCAATTTTGCAAGTACACTATGAAGGCCTTATGTCGATGTTTCAGTTATTACAATCGGTACATAGACCACCGAAAAATGTTTGAAAATAAACAAAATCCTTACCTTGAAAGCAAAATTGCATTATGCATGATATTTATGCCTAATGAGGCACCGTGCGTCCCCCCCATGCTTCTGTATGAAATGAACAAAACAGGATCTTCACCTGATTTCCGACAAAAAATGCATATAAAACAAGAATCAAATGGTGACGCTAGAGTGGATGCTCGCGTGTTCATGTATTATCTGCAATACCTCACGTACGGAGGTCTAGGCATTCGGGAAAAACAGAACGTTGTCTTGACGGAATTCGAATACTACATTTCCACGCATATTGATGATCGCATCCAGGAACTCCATTATGATCATGGTCGTAACCGCGAGGTATACCATATGGCGACTGCATTAAACCTGCTGGGTCACTGCTGGGAGCTGGAAGGTGATCTGAGCAAAGCAGTCAGTAAATACCAGCTATCCCGAAATAGCAAGCCAAACAACAATCCAGCAATTGGGCACATTGGGAGACTATCGGGAAATTAACCAGATCAACATATATAGTTGCAACCGGTTTATTATATGCAAGGACACTCGGCTCACAAACTGATGGAAACGTTCAATAAGACTTACCTGAAACATAATTTCAGATATAAATAACATTTACTTGTTAACAATATAATATATTTGGTTTTATTACATAAAGGTCTAAGGAACAATCAAACTTTAAGCAAACTTGTATGACTAACTGGTATTAGAAAACCACTTAATATATTGTTTGTACATATTCGTTCTCATTTTCAAAACTAGCATTAATGTTATAAAAGCTTGTATACGAAGTATTGGACAAGAACGTCGACTTTACATATAATTTTGAATGTCTTTCACATCTTTTGTACAATTTTGTGTGGACGCATTCCGATTAGTTTGGGAAGCGGACAACTACAAGGCCTGGTATAGGGGAAATAACCTGGGTTAGGGTTAGGGTAATGGTTAGGGTTAAGGGTCGGGTTAGGGTTAAGGCTAACCCTAACCCTAACCCGACCCCTAACCCTAACCCCAACCCTAACCCACTAACCCCCCATGCGCATTACAATACCATGCCTCGCTCATTTTAGTTGTCCGCTTCCCGATTAGTTTGGTCCATAATTGTTGTTTTTTTGTTATAATATAAAATATATATTATATATTTTGAACCTTGTGGAAAGACGCTTGGAAGGAAAACAAATTTTACTGGAAACTACATTGATGAATGCGCTTAGGCTTATAGATAAAACATGTTTAAATACAATATGAATGTCAACTTATTGATTATTCAGACGCGTACTTGCATATATTTATTTGACTAGTTATACAACAAATAACAGTATAATAGTAACAATTTAAAAAATTGTGTTGACAAAGTTCAATCGATTTTTTCACATAGATTACACATATGTCCAATTGGGTTAGTAGTGTCGCAGTCGTAACATTTTTGTCATTACCTTTGGATTGATAAAAGGATTGAAATTAATATTCGTAATTGCCCACCTAAGGATTCATGATTTATCGATCGATATGTTCACTATATGTAATATTTTATATTTATGACAAAGACCTGTGGAATAAAGTTTGAAAAGTCACGCGCAATCGTTATATTAAAAGTCTTTGCCGCATAATGTGCGTATAATAAGCATGTTCCTTTCAAGCTAAGAATCAGTTGTCTTTTCAGACTGACAACAATATAATTATACGATGAAAAGTTGCATTGAACAATATAGAATATGAATTATGTAATGTAATGTAATATTGATACAACTGTTCATTTATTAAACAAGTTTGAAATGTATCTGTGCAGTTTTAAAATATTGTAATAGCGTTTGATTGTACATTATATATTATTGTAAATGTAGCTTTTTACCTACTCAATTGTAAAATGTACATGTTTTGTACATATGTATGATTGGGCTTAGATTACAACTATAGTAATACTGTTCTAATATAATTACTTTCGTGTTTTTGTAAATGTTTCTGTCCGTTTGTCTTAGTACGTTATCAGCTAACTTTAGAATACACTTGTGCCCGATTTTGAAATGTATATTATATTATGGAACTGAGGATTTCATGACAATTATTGTACTTTAATGAATGCATCATCTTTCTTCGTTAATCATTGTTATTCATACATAAATAGCATGCTTAATTAATCATGTAATTATATTCGAAACATATATCCGAAATATATTGACCTTTTTTCAATAAATGGTATAAGTAATCAATGCAGCGCACTGGCGTTAACTTATATTAATGTTAATAATATATAAAGAGCGTAATATAAAAATGCGCTTAAATTATTATGAATATCATTCTCTAAATATTCACACAAGGAATTATGTATATATAAACGTCTCGGTATTAATTTAACAAATAGATAGTTGATTGATTTTGTAGCTGAGACTTATTGCAAGCAGATAAGAATCAAGAGCAAAGTGAAGTGACGCTAAATATCTTTGTAATGGATGTTGCTGCATCGGAAGCAACAACTATTAGTGAAAAAGTGAAATCCTATATTTTAATGTTAAAATTTGTTGAATTAATCAAATGCGAAAATGGTCGAACCAATAACAATCTTGCGGTATATGTGAACAAAGCCTTTAAACTACGAAACTTGTTCAATATTGACTATGATTATCCTTAGACAATTTCAACACATGCGAACATAACCATTTTATGTAAATTTATCATGATACCAAGGATAGACCTCTCGCTTATTTTTTTTGTTTGTAAATGAAAATGTGCTCTATTTGTTTACAGTGTACTATTCACTTGACCACTCGTTTGTTATATACATAACATGTATGTACTGTATACTTATGGACAAGTGTCTCTTGTATAAACAATAAATTCTAAAACTCTGATAAAGTGATTAGTCCCAGGCAAATCACGCGTTAGAGGTTAAATGATGTAATACTGTTTGTGCTTTAATAGAACTATATGTTTTGTTATAGAACAAAAAAGAATATTGTGATCCTGAGTCTTTGGACATAGCAACTGTTAATTGTTTAATAGTGAAAAACAAGCAGCAGGTGTACCGAAATGTGGCTTAATTGCGATCTAAATCAGTATTACATAATTGTAAAAATGCCGTTTAAACTGGTTGTTTTAACAATTTACAAATGTTATCAACTAATGTGTATAAACCTTTAACTAAATATGATATCGATATTTCATAATATGCATACATATTTCGAACTCGAAAATCACAAACCATCATGAACACACATGTATCGATAGGAAATAAAAAAACAGCATTTTACCGTGTTTGACATTTACATAGACACCAGTTACATTTGCATACATAAACATTGGTAAAATAAAATATAACATATATGACACACTCATTCAGAATTGTTTTAAAATTTACATAAGTGATAGTTCACACATATACAGTATATATTGTCCGTATTAATCATTGTATATGAGAGGCAAACAATAGGCATGCACTCAGGCGGATTCACATTCGCTGACACACACTTATTGATTGGCAAAACTCACATAAACTACATGCTTGCAGTCCGCAGTTTGTTAAAAATGTATTTGTTGGTACTATTCTAGATAAGAACATATATTCAAAAATGCCTAGATATTTATCAATAGTTGACTCAAATGGGATTGTATATATTATTATCCAGTCTGTATTTTTTTTACAAAATTCAATTGTTTTTACGATTTTATTTCAGTACTGTTATCAATTGTAATTTATGTGTTTTGTTTTATGTCATAAAGTGCTTTTTTTATTTGTTTGGTAGTATCTATCACATGACCAAAAGTTGTTTTCTACATTTTTAATGTGTTAATCCCTTGTGTATGCAATAATGTTTTATATTCTTTGGGAATGGCAGACAATAGTGATTTATAATTTAAAAAGTCTTGTGCGTTTATGGTGTATAAGAATTGCATTTCACCAAACGTATAGTATGTATTTTTTATAATTATATTAAATGTCCGATTGTTTTTATAACATTGTTTAGCCAGTTTTCCAGAAAGATGGATTTATTTATTTTTATATCTTTGTTATTCCATATGACTTGTTGACATGTAGGATTGCTTTTTTGTGAACAATTATATTGGTTCTTGATGTTTTGCCATGCGGTAAGCATATCTTAAAAAAAAATCTTTGCTTACGTTGTGAATTATAGCTTCATCTAAATTAGTTTAAAATATTTGACTAGTACCAATTTTTTCTATAGTGTTACGTGTAGTAGGAGTTTCAATTTGCCATGATTGTTTATATCTAGGATTCGTTTAACCCAGCCCGCTTAAATGGCGTTAATTAATGTATGTAAGATTGAGGCCTCCATTTTCATAAGGTTGATTTAATCGTTTTCTTTAAATTTTGTCAGGCTTATCATCCCAAATAAATTTAAACATGATGTGTGTTTGATTTGGGAGAACTGAAAATGGATATATGCACTTTGGTACTGCACACGTTTTTATAACAGTAACTTTTCCCATTAAGGTGAGTTTTCAATGTTGCCACTGATTTAACCAGGCTGCAAATTCTTTAATTTTCGGAATTAAGTTTTTTCCTATATTAATTTTATGCTGATTTTAAAATGGATTTCTAGCGTTTTAATTTTGTGAACGCATACCACTATATCACGAACGGAACTTAAAAACTAATCGTATTACTTGAAAGAATATGATTGCATCGACACGGGAAAGAATACTCGATCGAGATCGTACTTTTAATATTTTGATATTGATATGATTTTAAGTCCCTGTAAAATAACAACTTAATACTGGAGATTTTGGTGTTTAAGTTCATCTGGATAGTGATTATTTAGCAGCAGATTATCATGGTAATTACTTATTTACACGGCATTGTGTGCGAACGATTATTGGATTAATTAATGATTTAATGAATTAGTCCTGCTTATTTTAATACTCATGAAAGATATTGCTAATTTAAAAACATATTTGAAAANACGAGATAACTTACTCGTGGGAACAAAATCGTGGAAACGAGATGAATACTCGTTGTGATGACGCAATTAACCGACATTCAATTTGAAAATCATTTTAAAAGATAAGATTTTTTTTCGACGGGTATGATACAAATCATTTTAGTCTTCTATGGTATCAGCCATTTAGAAACATACGTTCAACATCATGTTTGTTTGGCTAGTTATGTTTCACCATGACTTACTTATCTCGTTNCTTAATCTCACTTAATTATGTGCGCTTACGACAATTCAGCGCATTAGTTGATCAGCTGAATACTAAATGTTGGAAACAGCCTGGAAACAACCAGTCTGATGAAGCGGACCATGAAAAGTTGTTTGTTTTCAATAACACGACCGAATCTATTTTTTGCTGCTACTTTACATTGCTGGTATCCCTTGTTGAGATATTAATATGTGTTTGGTATAGTTTGTCGTAATTGAGTATAATCGCAAATTTAACATTTACATATTAACCCATTTATGCATAGCGTCTAGAAAAAAGGCCTTGGAAAACAGCGTAGACCCAGATGAGACGCCGCATGATGCGGCGTCTCATCAGGGTCTGCGCTGTTTGCTTAAAGGAATTTCTGTTAGACATATTCTAAATATAGAAATAAATATACTAGACATCCCTAATTTTGGAAATAAATTGATCAAATTTAGAAGGATGGGAGAGTCCACTTGGCATAAATGGGTTAATATATCGTATGTAATGTTACACTTTCAATGTGTACCTTCGACAAGACTATGTCTATAGATGTAAGGGAAGTAACGTTGTCAAATAGTAGCAGTGAAAAGGTTTACTTGTTGTTGTTTTTTTCTTTAAATGAATATTAATTGTATACATATCGCGACGGCAATACGTTCAAAACGTTACTGACATCTATATACGGATGCGTAGGTACACTGTTCGGATGTACATACACTTAGAAATACGTGGAAGAATAAAATGATCCATTTCGCAGTTTGTCGATACTTTTCCCCTTAATTGCGGACCAGTCCCTTTTCTCAAATCATGAAAAGGCACAGTATTAAAAAATATACTAATAATTTAATATACTCACCAGCGAATCCAGGCGTGGTTGGCTCAATATTGAAAGTAGTACATAGGTTAGTTGAATAGCGACACANATCAATCTCAATTCTCAGGTGAGTAGGAACTCAAATCTCATATTCTGAGTTGAGTTTTAAACCTGAGAACGTTCCGATACTAACCCTGAAACTCGCGAACTCATTAGCATAAATTATACCCTTGTTTGTTTCTTATATTTTCATACGGTTTTGTTGATGCACGTTTTGCACGACATATTTGAGACCATAAACAGTATGCTGAGTGAGATATGCTTCGATCGATTAAAATCGCTAGCAGAAGGGAAACAAATTTAATCATTTATAGAGAATAAAATCTTCTTATTAAAACATTTAACATGACAATAACGATTTCTTAGATCTCATTATTTAAAAGCAACATCAATAATTTATGTTGCTGTCTGTTTGTAGTTATGCGTCTATGCATGTATGTGAGCACCCATCCACCAATCAATCCAACCACCCACCATCTAAACACAATTTAAGTTAATGTTTTGGTGTTTAGTTCAGAAATGATCCCTTTAAACGCATGGGGCAGGAAACCAGATAACGATCTTTGCAACACGATTGTATCGGAATATGTTATCCAACTGGGAAGCAAATCAAAAGCTTATGTTGGCAACTGAGGAAGTTGCCAATACATGTGGCAAATACAGTTCAAAATACTGTTTTTAATTGGGTAAATTCGGAAGTGAACGCATCAGGCTTGAAATTTCACAAACAACAACAACAACAAACATCAGTAACAATAGCAGGTCAATATGTTTTGAGTGTCATAATTATGTCGGTTTAAAGAACAGCATCGGTCTGATTTTAAATCCATTGAGTAATATACATATAAGACAAACATGTATTTTCGCCTTCGTATCACCCTTCGTTTAAAAAAATACCGTTAAGTGTAAACAAAAATATTAATAAAAAGTTCAAACTTGTTGAGTGTTTTTTTTTCAAAACGCATATATAAAATTAAATCACTAGCATNCGGGTATGATACAAATCATTTTAGTCTTCTATGGTATCAGCCATTTAGAAACATACGTTCAACATCATGTTTGTTTGGCTAGTTATGTTTCACCATGACTTACTTATCTCGTTCACACGACTTGGTATGTCGGTACCACGAGTAAGAGTTCTAGTTTCCAATAGCTACTTAGTCGTGTACACGAGTTATTCATTTCGATCCCACGATTTATAATTATAAATAGATGCATGCCCATCACATATTCTTGTCACCGTCATGTCCAGACAAAATGGTGGTTTCAATGTGCTCATCATTGTATTCGATTAAAAGTCACATACCAGGATGAGCATAGTTGTCCAAGTATACAGATTTACTTTATACCATAATTACAGATAAGTTTGATCGAGCGTCGAATGTGCTTAAAATCATTGTCTGAAACTTGTTACTCAATACAGTGATAGAATTAATAAATCGTAAAGAATGTAAGTGTTGTTTCTCTAATTTATTATTACAATGGCATGTCTAATGTTTATAATTGTAATTTGGTTATTGACAACAATATTGGTCATTTCTTAATCTCACTTAATTATATGCGCTTACGACAATTCAGCGCATTAGTTGATCAGCTGAATACTAAATGTTGGATACAGCCTGGATACAACCAGTCTGATGAAGCGGACCATGAAAAGTTGTTTGTTGTCAATAACACGACCGAATCTATTTTGTGCTGCTACTTTACATTGTTGGTATCCCTTGTTGAGATAATTAATATGTGTTTGGTATAGTTTGTCGTAATTGAGTATAATCGCAAATTTAACATTTACATATTAACCCATTCATGCCTAGCGTCTAGAAAAAAGGCCTTGGAAAACAGCGTAGACCCAGATGAAACGCCGCATGATGCGGCGTCTCATCAGGGTCTGCGCTGTTTGCTTTAAGGAATTTCTGTTAGACATATTCTAAATATAGAAATAAATATACTAGACATCCCTAATTTTGGAAATAAATTGATCCAATTTAGAAAGATGGGAGAGTCCACTTGGCATAAATGTGTTAATTTGGTTACGTTGCAAAGAGATTCGGAATGACTATAAAGTAGTATGAAATAGTAAGCAAACATGTTTGGCGAAGTAAGTGGATGGAAACAAAGAACATATTGTTTTTGCCTGAGTTATGTTTCGCGTGTAATTTTCTGTATCCGCAGCAGCTCACTTAAGATTTTCTTCCATATCAACACTTAAAACAATCCATCGACTGTTTTGAGTGTTAAACCACACAAATTCTATTCAAAACTCTCATGCACAGTTTCTTTTAAAGTACTTATGTGGGACAATTTCAGTTTTTCTAGCATGTCACGTGTCTAGGAAGTTGACAGTTCCTAAAATGTCTTGATACATGTCTTGATACACTAACCGTTAGCTTGTTTTATTTATAAAAAATGATATAACTAATATGATTGTTGTTTTTTTCTTTGAATTACTATAGCTGATAGTAATACACAAAGGTTATTTAATTGATCGCTATTACTTAAGTTATAAATTCCGCTAAGTTTCTCCAAAACAAATCGAGCTAGTGTCATGCAAGTACATACACAGAAGCTTGCCATCAAAACTTCCTGTGAGATTGCTGATGGGGTCAATGATAGTGTTCCTTAATATAGAAAAATGGTTTCCTCTTAATAACTCAAAATAAACATCATATTTATACATAGCATAGGAGTGCATATTGGTTGTGTGGGGTCTGTACTTGCTAACTTGAAAACAAATTAAACAATTTTATAAAATTGTGTTGGATGGAGGTTGATTCCTTATCTCCAGGGAGTGAACATGGGATTCGTAAGATAAAGGTCATGGTTACCTTTACTTGGTCATGAACAATGGTTTCGGCTGAACGACTTGAGCTATTCCGATGCAAGCATATATACATATACATTTTACAACAACAATGCTCTACAAGTCACATAGTCTCCATCTAACTATACGGCTGCATACCACGGACGCTTCAAGCAAACACATAACGCAGGATACAGACCGAGTGTGTCCGAAGACTGATGTGCATCTCCTACATGGAGCATAAGACCAACGAGTACGTCCGGAATACGACAACAACACTTTTCTTGGTGGCCCACAAGAAACCCTCATGGTGACCGTTAAACGACTCATTGTGCAAGACTGTGCCCCAGGGCACGATATAGGGAGTTCGCTGTTGAGGCCGTAAGAAGAAAAGCTGGATGGACAATTTGAAAGAGTGGACGTCCCTCTCCATGGACGAGCTACTCACAGCAGCCCACAATAGACCTCACTGGCATAGGACCTCTGTGTCATTGCCCTCATTTACCCCAAACGACCAGACCGGCCAAGGGAATGATGATGATGATGATAATGAATTTATTTTTCCAAAACTTAAAAAAGAACATCTTAATTCTTCATTTGATAATTACCGTAAGAAATACCCTAAGAAATTGAGTTACATATCATATGCAACACAACTTAAAAATATTGAATGCAGATAATGTCTTTTGGTTATTCGTGCATGGTGACAACCCTCAAAAAAATATATAGCAAAAAGCTGGTTATAAGTATTACATGCAACACTGTCTGGCAGGTTATTTTACAAACAAATCTAAACATAGAAACGTTGCCTTTTAAAATAACAAAAGTCCATGTACAGAATTACATGGATATACAAACATTTTCCAGAAAATATATTGTTTTAGGTTTTTTTAAGAACCTCGAAAAAGGTAGTTAACTTGAATGAATACGTAAAGGCAAGAATATCATGTGCATGTATATACCTTTCTGTTAAAGTTTCAAAAAAGAAACAGGCGACAACATTTACACCACCATTTTGTTTACTAACAAAAGCAAAAAGTGTAAATATGCGATTGTGTGGATCTCAATTGGAGTATGTATGACAACTTTCCAATTTTACCAAATCCTCCAACAAACAATTAAGATTACACAATTGTTAATAAAGGGGTATTTGCTTTAATACACAGTGATTAAATGTATAACTTGTGGATTTCATACTCAGTAAACTTCATACTCAGTTTCGTAGCTGGTAGGGATAATTTTTCAGTTACAAATGCATGGCTTTAACTGTCAAAAAAAAATAATATGAATTTGGAGATTTGTTCTAAGAATTACATGCTGCTATATGTAAAACAAAATATCATCAAAAGATAGACAACTTAAATAAATATGAAAAGTTCATTAGCACTTTATAATGGGAATGGATACACTTTATTCCAGAAATGTTTTGGTCTTGTTGTATTTAAAGAAACATCATTTATAACGTTATCTTATTTAAATACAAACACACACACAGGTTTTACTAATAGTAATATAGTAGTCAGTATGGGCTTGCGGTGTTTATGACTTTGAGTAGAATTGGGAAAGGCTACACTTGTCATTACATTAACTTACTAACGGCACGGCACAAGTTACTATATATTAAAAATACATTAAACATATTATATAAAACCACATTTACATATGTATTGAACCCATTTATGCCTATCGTCTAGAAAAAAGGCCTTGGCAAACAGCGCAGACCCAGATGAGACGCCGCATGATGCGGCGTCTCATCAGGATTTGCGCTGTTTGCTTAAGGAATTTCTGTAAGAAATATTCTAAATATAGAAATAAATATACTAGACATCCTTAATTTTGGAAATAAATTGATCAAATTTAGAAGGATGGGAGAGTCCAATAGGCATAAATGGGTTAATATATCGTATGTAATGTTACACTTTCAATGTGTACCTTCGAGAAGACT
Source organism: Dreissena rostriformis (assembly GCA_007657795.1). Taxonomy (NCBI): domain Eukaryota; kingdom Metazoa; phylum Mollusca; class Bivalvia; order Myida; family Dreissenidae; genus Dreissena; species Dreissena rostriformis. The sequence continues at coordinate 13,746 of VMBQ01001603.1, forward strand.
ATGTCTATAGATGTAAGGGAAGTAACGTTGTCAAATAGTATCAGTGAAAAGGTTTACTTGTTGTTTTTTTTCTTAAAATAAATATTAATTGTATACATATCACGACGGCATAACGTTCAAAACGTTACTAACATCTATATACGGATGCATAGGTACACTTTTCGGATGTACATACACTTAGAAATACGTGGAAGAATAAAATGATCCATTTCGCAGTTTGTCGATACTTTTCCCTTTAATTGCGGACCAGTCCCTTTTCTCAAATCATGAAAAGGCCCAGTATTAAAAAATATACTAATAATTTAATATACTCATCAGCGAATCCAGGCGTGGTTGGCTCAATATTGAAAGTAGTACATAGGTTAGTTGAATAGCGACACATGTGGACAAAATGATTAACAATTACATTTCGTCGCTAGGTGAATTTTATATTAAAAGCGTGGGGATATTGTGTTGATCTCCGCTTTCTTTTTTTTGATCGGCCTCTATCTCCTCCAACACTATTAGCACTAGAACCTTAAAACTTACACACATGGTAGCTATGAGCATATGTGCGACGGTGACGGTGATGGAATTTTGATCTGACTCCTAGGTCAAAAGTTATGGGTAAATAAATAAGTAAAATGGGTAAGAAAAAACTCATTTTACTAACATGCGACGCACATGATAATAACTTTTTACCCAGGGGTCAGATCAAAATTCCAAATAGTGCACCGTTGCACATATGCTCATATCTACCATGCGTGTAACTTTTAAGGTTCTAGGGTAGGAGGAGATAGTGGAGAATGGGGGTTGGGGTGGGGCCGGGTCAGAGATTTTCACTCATTTTTTAGGTTATTTTAGATTAACTTCTTCATTTCTACACCGATTTACTTCAAATTGATACTGAAATCTCTTATGACAATACGGTCAATCTCAACTATGCAAGGTCCCATTATCAATCCTGGGGCGCCCCGCCCACATGGACCACGCCCACCCAAAATTTTGTTTTAACATAACTTCTTCATTTATTCACCAATTGACTTCAAATTAATACTGAACATCTCTTATGACATCACGGTCTATCTTGACCATCCATGTCCACATTACCCACCTCAGGGCCATTGATAAAGCGTCCCCTAATTCTCAAGTCGCCAATGTCAAAAACTGCATAAATGGCATATTTGGTATCATTTTGTCGGGCTTGACGAGCTCTACACGATGCAACACACGGCATATGGGTACCTTTCTCTACTAAGGCACTATTGACCCCTCAACATTGGCGAAACGTGACAATTTTATATTCATTTTAATTCTAAAATCGCGAATGTATTTGTGTAGGATTATATAAATAAGTAAACAAGGTGATTTCCATAATCACGAAACTCAAAACTTTTCTTTAAAATTTACGTTAAAAAGTCGCGAATGTAATTATTAATTATTATAACTTTTTTTATTTTAAAAGCAATTGTCTTTAAATTTTGCAAATTGATAGATTGCATACATCTCAACCACCTGTCAAAATTTCATAAAGATATAATACATGGTTTGTTATTTCAAAACTTTATTAGCGATTTTTTCAAAATCACTTTTTTGGACTTTCGTGCATTTAGAATTAGTGCGACGATCAGTTAAAAAATATATATATTTCAATTTCATCAAATTTGAGTGGATAGTTACATAGTTATATTTTATGATCATAAATAAGTTTTGGTGGCCATCTTGGCGGCCATTTTGGACGCTGTGTTGGATTTATGTGTAATAAAGTAAACTTAAACAATGTCTGGTGATCGTAATGTGTTCTTTGCCCCCCTGAAACCTATGTATAGACACCAACATCGTCAAATTTGAGTGGATAATAACATCATTTATATGTTTTAGCGGCCATCTTAGCGGCAATTTTGGACGCCATGTTGGGCTTCTGTGTAACATAATTAACTTACACTTTGTCTGGTGATATTAATGTGTTCCTTGCCCCCTGAAACCTGGGTATAGACACCAAAATCATCAGATTTGAGTATAAAGTTACATAGTTATGACCATAAATAGGTTTTGGCGGCCATCTTGGCGGCCATTTTTGACGTCATGTTGGATTTGTGTGTACTATTTTAAACTTAAACAATGACTGGTGATCATTATGTGTTATTTGCCCCTTGAAACCTAGGTAAAGATACCAAATTCATCAAATTTGATTGCATAGTTGAATAGTTATGATCATTAATAGGTCTTGGCGGCCATCTTGAAAAAAAAAACTACTTTCCGGAGGTCCGATTGTGGTAAACTTTTGATATGTTTTAAAGTCCTTCTACCCTACCAAGATCAGTTAAAATACCTTTTGTTGCAATTTTTTGGGGGTCAACGTGTATATTGACCCTACTATGCTATTAAAACATTGAAATAAATTACTTCTTGCATTCGTTTGCCTACGGATCTTCCTCACTCGTATTCATCCAAGGTTAATAAAATGGACTATTTTGAGGTACAAGTTAAACCCACAAGATATTGTAGAATGTCATCTTGGTTCAAACGTAAAGTATGCATCCACAATATTAACAAAAAGTGAGTTTATATTCGTGAAAATATGTACATAAAAACAATGATAAGGTAATTAACTAGTGACCATTTTCTTTCCTTCACGACAGAAAGTTTCGTATTCGGAAAAAATTGCGACAAATAATCTGATGGTTCAATAAGAACTGACAATAAATTTTAATGTGACTTTTAGAATAACTACTTACCCTAGAAGAAAGTGGCCCATTTATCATGGTTGATGACAATGGAGCGTAGGAATGTTCGAACACAATATTTGTAATGCTGACTACCACCTGCGCATATTTTTACCGGAAGCCACATGCAAAAACCAATGTAAGTCACAAATTAGGTCAAAGGTCATTTAGGTGCACTTTCAAACATCTCCCTTGTAATGATTAATATCATTGTTTGTTGTACGATTATTCTAACAATTATGGTATCACAATGATGCTTACTGAACGAACTATATTTATACATACTTTTCACGAACTAACAATTATACATTCGTATGAATATTTGACGCGATCATAAAACAAGAGGGCCTTCAAGCCCAAGGTAGATCGCCTGACACATTCTGAAACCAACCGGTTATGTTTAGATTTTGTGATGTTATTGTAAAAACTGTAGTTTTTATCTAAATTTCTTACACAGTATGGCACAGATTATATTTTGTCTGCAACAGTTTTAGAACAAATGAAAGTGTTTACTATAATATAAAAACACAAGTAAGTAACCCCTATTTAAGATCGCCGTGGCGTAGTGGATATAGTGTCCGCCTAGCGATCGGGAGGTCACGGGTTCGATCCATACAGTGGGAGCGTTCTTTAGGTCTCCCCCAAAGACACAAAGTACTGGTTCTAGTCCCAGGAAACGGACTCGAGAGCGTTTCAAATAAGCCGTAGGCTTTCAACGCAATCGAGCTAAAATAAATAGGTTTAAACTAACCCCTAGAGTGGGGTCAATTTTTATCCAAGGGGTATGATTTTAAAAGGACTTTGTAGAGGACCATAATACGCACACCAAATATTTAAGCCCTTACTCTTGCGGTGTCAGAGAATACAGTTTTTAATGTTATTTACGATATACATGTACGTCTATATAAATCATGTGAACAAATGGCGTGGTTTGTGTTTATCCCAGACGCATGATTTGAACAAACTTATAAGTGGAAAATTATACAATGTTACACACGCGATATCACACGCCTTACCCTTATGATTCCAGAGAAGATTTTTGAATATTTATTCATAAATAATGTGACCCCTTGGGCGTGATAAATTTTCACACGGGGGAAAATACGTTACATGCCAAATAACACACCTTTGGGGCGTGTGGTTTTAGTGAATATTTTTAAATTGTTCACTATATACATATAAGGAAAACATTTTTACTTGAAAATTCTACCGCAAACTATTGCTTTACAACGTATTGCTATGATACTGTTTCAGCTGATTGGGATTATAAAAAATAGGATAAAGGATCTGCTGTTGCTGATGATGATTATGATGATCTGATTGTGAAAACACGATGTTGCTTATGCTGGTGATTATGGTTGTGGTTGTACTGCAGTGCTGATTACTCAAACTGCAAAATGTAAAATGACATTAAAACCATTTCATGAATATACTTTTTTCGACTATTGCAATGTAAGTAAAGAAATATAATATGACGCTGGATTAGATGAAATAACACGGATGATATTTTCATTGACAATGCGTGTCTGCTCAGAATTTTAACAAATGAGGGGAGAAAACTTTGAGACGTTTCGAATGCTTTATCTACAAAGTAATGTTCCTCGCATTACACATAATGCAAAAGCCCTCGGGTAATAATCGCCATGGCGGGGCTGTTGTCGAACAGCTGCTTTAAATGAGTTTAAATGAGTGTGCAGATTCAATTGTGTTAAGTATGCATTGAATGCATGTAGTGTTTAATACGTCAGTTATCTCATCTGTTTCTACATTTCAAATAATATCATAATGTTTCAGTAAGTAATTGTTTGTAGAACCGAAAAGGTATCACACGAATACACACAGAGAATAAATCAATTTCAAAAGGTATACAAATGAGAATAAAAATATAAATTCACTGTGTCTAGTTCTCGGTGAGAATCAATTAAAAAATTATCAGCCATGTATTTTTCACACGTTCCGAGGTCCTAGTCATGCATTGGACCCGACCACATGGTTGATGATGTCAGCCAGATTCGTGATTGAGTCCTCCCCAATCATGCGTCCGCAATGTTGCATGCAGAGGTCATGAGCATCGAACCACGTCGCGCTTGAAGCAAATGTATACCGAATGATACTCGTAATATATTAATATAAAAAGAACATAAGACCGAAAAAGGTCACTTGTTTCCACTAACCTCGCCAATAAAATTTGGAAGGTAGGTCGCCTCTACTTTTTTTGACGATTGTGTTTCCCAATTTAATACGACTATGCAAGCACTGGAAACAGTCTTTCATATATGAGCCTCGGACTGTGCAAAAAAAGGGTTGAATGCATGTGCGTAAAGTGTCGTCCCAGATTAGCCCTTGCAGTCCGCACTGGCTAATAAGGGACGACCCTTTTTGCGTAAACTGGATTTTTACTAAGAAGAGACTTTCTTTAAACGAAAAATATCATAAAAGCGGAAAGTGTCGTCCCTGATTAGCCTGTGCGGATTGCCGGGCTTATCTGGGACGAAAATTGACACACATGAATAAAAAAACCTTTTTACAGAGCGAGGATCAATATATTTATTTAACATTCCTTGTTATGTATTGTTATATAACGATGAGCTGGACTTGTTCAAGTTATATGAATAAACTTTCTGTTCTGTTCTGTTGAATAATTTAATATTCATTTTGTCTTCTGTAAGCAATGTTTCATCTTGTTTGAGTTGCTGGTGTGACAGAAACATGTTACGTCATGGTTATCAGCAGGCTTGTTGAACAATGAAATGCAGTTTTGAAAAGCAAAATCCAACACTGTAATGCTACTTATATTAATCTATGCAAGTTATTAGATTCTGATTGCAATTTAATGCTGCTTATATGAATCTATGTAGGTTATGAGATGATACTGCTTTTAGATATCTGATGAACAGCTGTGGTAGTATCTCTGTTAAAATCTGTAAGCACTTTGAATGCAATTAGTAAATTATAATGGCATGCTGACCTCTAGCTGTAGACTAAATTGTTGCCCAAGCTGTTGATTCCTGTTGTATCTGTTGTAGCTTCCCATCTACAGCCAACCAGTCCCAGTCAATCTCAGCCGCATCTGTCTTGTTCAAACTGCTTCAATCTACATGGTCTAAACCGTAACCCATCAATAGATAGATAGATAGATGGATGGATGGATGGATGGATGGATGGATGGATGGATGGATGGATGGATGGATGGATGGATGGATGGATGGATGGATGGATGGATGGATGGATGGATGGATGGATGGATGGATGGATGGATGGATGGATGGATGGATGGATGGATGGATGGATGGATGGATGGATGGATGGATGGATGGATGGATGGATGGATGGATGGATGGATGGATGGATGGATGGATGGATGGATGGATGGATGGATGGATGGATGGATGGATGGATGGATGGATGGATGGATGGATGGATGGATGGATGGATGGATGGATGGATGGATGGATGGATGGATGGATGGATGGATGGATGGATGGATGGATGGATGGATGGATGGATGGATGGATGGATGGATGGATGGATGGATGGATGGATGGATGGATGGATGGATGGATGGATGGATGGATGGATGGATGGATGGATGGATGGATGGATGGATGGATGGATGGATGGATGGATGGATGGATGGATGGATGGATGGATGGATGGATGGATGGATGGATGGATGGATGGATGGATGGATGGATGGATGGATGGATGGATGGATGGATGGATGGATGGATGGATGGATGGATGGATGGATGGATGGATGGATGGATGGATGGATGGATGGATGGATGGATGGATGGATGGATGGATGGATGGATGGATGGATGGATGGATGGATGGATGGATGGATGGATGGATGGATGGATGGATGGATGGATGGATGGATGGATGGATGGATGGATGGATGGATGGATGGATGGATGGATGGATGGATGGATGGATGGATGGATGGATGGATGGATGGATGGATGGATGGATGGATGGATGGATGGATGGATGGATGGATGGATGGATGGATGGATGGATGGATGGATGGATGGATGGATGGATGGATGGATGGATGGATGGATGGATGGATGGATGGATGGATGGATGGATGGATGGATGGATGGATGGATGGATGGATGGATGGATGGATGGATGGATGGATGGATGGATGGATGGATGGATGGATGGATGGATGGATGGATGGATGGATGGATGGATGGATGGATGGATGGATGGATGGATGGATGGATGGATGGATGGATGGATGGATGGATGGATGGATGGATGGATGGATGGATGGATGGATGGATGGATGGATGGATGGATGGATGGATGGATGGATGGATGGATGGATGGATGGATGGATGGATGGATGGATGGATGGATGGATGGATGGATGGATGGATGGATGGATGGATGGATGGATGGATGGATGGATGGATGGATGGATGGATGGATGGATGGATGGATGGATGGATGGATGGATGGATGGATGGATGGATGGATGGATGGATGGATGGATGGATGGATGGATGGATGGATGGATGGATGGATGGATGGATGGATGGATGGATGGATGGATGGATGGATGGATGGATGGATGGATGGATGGATGGATGGATGGATGGATGGATGGATGGATGGATGGATGGATGGATGGATGGATGGATGGATGGATGGATGGATGGATGGATGGATGGATGGATGGATGGATGGATGGATGGATGGATGGATGGATGGATGGATGGATGGATGGATGGATGGATGGATGGATGNAATTTCATAAGAAGAACTGAATGGTCTACTGTGTCAAACGCTTTTTGATAATCACTCCTAAACACGCACATGTTAATGATGTTTCCAACATAGACCCAGCATGACACAGTCAGATCTGTGTGATACGAAATGCTTCCAGCGATACTGTCATCGAAACCGTACCCCAGACATGCCTCAAGAAAACTAAGAAAGTACATGTTAATGTTCATCTTCTGCACGTTGATGAAAAAAAGTACGCGGTATTTGTATGCACAATTTTGAAGCATGATGTCTAAAACTACCAAAAGAATAGTAGTATAGTGGGCAAAAGTTTATATGGAACTTTACTTTTTTAACCCAGCCATACAACCGATATACATGGTATGGTTTGTGTGCATCACTTTTTCATTTTGCATTGCACCGTTCATTGTTGTGCCTGATTGTTATTTTGTAAAGGGTCCAATGCACAAAGCCGAAAAATACAGCTGTTTTTAAAACTATTTTAGCTTTTATTAATAAATGTAATTAAATATACAAATACATGTTTGCATGGTTGTTTGAATAAGAGTGTCTGTGTACTGACATGTAAGGCTTGATTACAATAAAGAACATCACTACTTATGTATGTCTAAACATCTCTCTCTCTCTCTCTCGCTCTCTCTCGCTCTCTCTCTCTCTCTCTCTCTCTCTCTCTCTCTCTCTCTCTCTCTCTCTCNTCTCTCTCTCTCTCTCTCTCTCTCTCTCTCTCTCTCTCTCTCTCTCTCTCTCTCTCTCTCTCTCTCTCTCTCTCTCTCTCTCTCTCTCTCTCTCTCTCTCTCTCTCTCTCTCTCTCTCTCTCTCTCTCTCTCTCTCTCTCTCTCTCTCTCTCTCTCTCTCTCTCTCTCTCTCTCTCTCTCTCTCTCTCTCTCTCTCTCTCTCTGTCTCTCTCTCTCTATGTCTCTCTCTCTCCCTCTCTCTCTCTCTCTCTTACACTCTCTCTCACTCTCTCTCTCTCAATAGAACAAGGCTGTTGTGTGATGATGTGACATGATTGCAGAGTTTTGAAGTAAGATTGTAATTAGGCGGTTTAAACAAGTACAAACAACACATGATCGCCATGTGCAGATGGTGTGCAAGCGTCCAATATGTTTCTTAAGGGGTCAGAGTTGTATATTTAAATTTATATACGCTGGAAAGTAATTAACTGAGAACCTATGGGATCTGTACAATTTGTGGTATGTCCCTAGATTTTCTAAGAAACTAAAATAACTTGAAATAACCCTCAAGTTTGTGTGCAATAACCTGGTAATCTGTATTATGTAACACGTCTACTTAAATGCAAACCGTATTGATTCAAATGTATATTAAGTCACTAAATTCATTAGACATTTACAGGTATAGGCTGGTCGCAGGGACTAATGAGATGGTACAGTTGAGCTCCTTTATTACAGCGTTCCAGTTGACCAAACATATGTTTGTTTTTCGAGGCAAAGTGACTTGTCAACATACTTGCGGTTGCAAAATTGTACAATAGACTCCTGGTTGAAATCAACATTGCATAATGTAAGGTCTGTACTTTTAAAACCCATGATTAGGGGCCTGTTATAATCGCCGTACCGAAATAAACTGAAATGGTTTTCATCGTGCAGTGATGAAGAACGAGTAATGAAATATGCATCAAATTTGCCATGTGCTACTAGACCCACTACAGTACTGTTACCATAGGAACAATATTCAAAACAAATGTAGAACATGGCTTCAAAGGCTGTCCAAGTGTTTTAGAATAATAAGGAAACAAAAACATCTACACACATTTAATTGCATGTGTTATTGTGACCTCCAACATGTGAAGCAGCAGTGTGCGGACACAAACTGTTTATATTCTGAATGAAAATGTCATAATGCAATCTAGTATTTTCCTTTTAAGTCCTTACCGTATGTTGATGCCGGAATATGTTAACACATTTATGCCTAGTGGACTCTCCCATCCTTCTAAATTGGATCAATTTATTTCTAAAATTAAGAATGTCTAGTATATTTATTTCTATATTTAGAATATTTCTTACAGAAATTCCTTTAAGCAAACAGCGCAAACCCTGATGAGACGCAGCATCATGCGGCGTCTCATCTGGGCGTACGCTGTTTGCAAAGGCCTTTTTTCTAGACGCTAGGCATACATGGGTTAATGACAGCTTCCGATATCGTTGTTTCTTGTCTGTCAAATATTTATGTTGTTAGTTGATACATTGAATCTGTAACTAAATACGCTTGTCCAGATTATATCTTTGTCATTTATTGTTTCATCAAATAATAAAGCAAATATCTAATTTGGCAATTAAGGGTGTCCAGATTGTAACTTTTTCATTCAGCATGGAAATTAAACAAAAAACACTTGCCACAAATGAGCAACATGATGAGACAGCTTGTTGCATGTATAATCCGTCTCTCCTTCCTCAAACGTCAAGGTAAAACAATGAGGTTTTATTAAGACATAAAACAGCTTGGCCTAACTGTTACTTCATCATTTATCATACAATTGTTCAATTATTCGCCATAAATGGTCACCATGTTGATACTGTGTGGCATGTGCACAATCAGTCTGCCTACCTCAAAGGTCAAGATCACATATAAAGGTCAAAGGTTAAATTTGGCTATAAATCAGTTAGTTCAGACTTTTAATTCATCACTTATAATGCAGTTTTTAAATTATTTACGAATAATATTTACCTTTTGGACAAAGGTCCTTTGATGAAATGTCAGGGTCACATTAACGGCTAAAGGTAAAACAATGTGCACGGTTCAGCTTGATATTTAATTACAATAATTATCGACAATCGGCTCGACATATTGCAGATATGAATCGAGTTTATCTAGTTACATTATTGTTATAATGATTGTACAAATACATTTACTATTAAATAACACTTTATACAAAAATAGCTACTATATAACATAACTAGGTTACAATCAGAAATATACCTCATGATTATTGTTCTAGCAACAATCTTCACTAAAATAAATGTTAAATCTTTATATTTGCTGTAAATATATCGTTTATAAAACGTAAACTACAGATGTACCATTATAAGATCATCGAAACATATTTACATGTAAGGTGAAATCTTGTCATCTAGTTTATCTACTTTGTTTTGCAAGATGCTTATACATACAAAAAGTCTCATCATTACACGCTATATTCTCGCATTCTTTTAAATAATGCATTACATATTTTGGAATTAAAGAATGGTATAAAACGTTTGACACATGTACCAAACCAACTGACTGGCTGACAAATAGACTAACTGACTATTCTATTAGGCGACTGACTGACTTTTAGACTGGGCGACTGACTGACGATCTCACCGTGCGACTGACTATTATAACTTTAGACCCGGCGACTGACTGAACATTATACCGGGCGAAAGACTGACCATTAGACTGGGCGACTTACTGATCATTAGACTGGGCGACTTACTGACCATTAGACCGGGCGACTGGGCTGACTGACCATAAAACCAGGCGACTGAATGACGATAAGACTGGTCGACTGACTCTCCTCTCTATAAGAACGGGCAATTGACTGACCTTTAGACCCGGTGTTCTGAGAAAACTGGGCATAATGCATGTGCGTAAAGTGTCCTCCCAGATTAGCCTGTGCAGTCCGCACAGGGTAATCCGGGACGACACTTTACGCCTAAACTGGATTTTCGCAAAGAAGAGACATCATTGAAACAACAAATTCCATAAAAGCGGAAATTGTCGTCCCTGATTAGCCTGTGCGGACTGCACAAGCTTATCTGGGATGACAATTTACGCACAAGCATTTTGCCCAGTTTTCTCAGAACACGACACATATCAGTAGACCGGACAACTGATTAGCCAACAGACAAACAGGTGCAACGTAACATACCTTCCACTTATTAGAAGAGTCATAGACAACACTGGTCCAGTATGCACATATCTATAACAGCTCCGAATCTGTTAAATAGTTTTAAAGTTGCATTTACACGTTGATTAGTACTAAGGTAGATTTATGTGTATACTGCTTTGAAAGTGGATTTTATTATTTGTTTGTCTAAATAAAAGCATTTAATTTTTATTTCAAAAACAAAACGAGTAGCTATATTGACGACCTGCTAAATGTAGATAACTTTTTTTTTAAATATGTTAACAGGATATATATTTACCCAAAAGAACTTACCATACATAAATCTTTTTTGCGTCAAGTACTGACGTTGCACTCCTAGATTTACAGCTTATGACGTAAAGCGAACTAGTCTTTATGACAAATGTGATGATTTTGATTTTGATATGGTTTATTTTCCTTTTTTGGAAGATCATATTCCAAACAGACATTTATACGGCACATATATTTATCGCAATATAAATGCCTGTTTACTATTTCAACAAACGTAAAACGGATATTTACTTTTAAAAGCACGCAAAATGTTTAATACGTTTTTCAAAAATACAATAGTGTGGCTTAAAATATAATGAATCCTTAAAATTGTTACTGATTATAGGAGCCGCATAGATAGATCTGTATAAAAAGGTATGATTTTTCAGATAATTTGTACATGTGTATTTATAGTATAAAAGAGATTGAGTTTATACTTTACGGTATGACATATAACTGTGTCACCAAGCGTAAAGTAGAAGTACCATACATCTTTCTCAATTAGCTACATAATTTATGCTTTTTGTTTTGTGTACAGATTATTTTAGCAGATCATTATCACCTATGTTTCAAAATATATCAAATATATTGCGTTACAGCGGCACATATGATGAAATGTACAAGAAGCATATTAGCTCTTTTCTTAATATATTCGGAGTCAATGCCCTTTAACTGTCCGGTGTGAATCAAAACTACATCGGAATAATTTGAGTTTGAGGCTACTGACTCAAATGAAATTTCGATTGCACACTCTTCTGAGAATGGGTTAGACCTTTCCCTATGTATACATGGACTTAAAAAAAATGCATGATAAACCTGTATTCATGCTTGTTTTAACTTAATACATTCTTTGTCAATTTAAACATTGATAAAACGTATGATGACATAAACAAATTCCGAATTTCATACACTTTTTAGCGATCCGTATTATCATAGTAGTTGACTAATGTGATGACGTTATCAAAGAGATATATCCAGACAAACGGGTTTTGCTGTTAAACGGCAAATTGACCAAGAAGATCACTGTGCCGTCTGATGCAAAAGCAACACATGCACATTTAAATACCATCGACAGTTCGAAACTCAACTGATGTCGATTCATTTGAGATTTATATCAGTAGATCTATCAGTTTATGTTAATTATGAGCTGAGCGACATTTGGGACCTCCATTCTAACGATGACACTTGTGGATGTACAATGAAGCTGGGGATTGCTTATGTACATGTTCCTTTCTTTTTCAATGTTCCGATAAACAATATTTGTCATAATAACTAAACTACAACTTTCGGATGCATTTGATATTATACAATTCTTACACCCGTCCTTCTCAATCCGTCAGCCCTAATAACATGCGTTGAAAAGATGTTGTAATTGACATATATATTTTTTATATATAATATTTCCAGAGAAAACGCTCTGTTCTGAAGCAAATTACAGTAAAGTGTATATTATAAAATAACTGAATTGAATTGAATGCCTTTCTTGTTTGTTTTTTTTTAAATAATCTACTTGAAACATGGACTTGTCTAAATTGCAGTATTAGCGCGGAACTGGCGATGAACGTGGGGATAATTCACCATACTAACTTGTTTTATGTAAAAGTGTTGGTACGTGTTTTTTTAAATAGCAACTTTGATCATGAGTAGTAACATGCATGTTTGAATTCAAAACGGTATATGTTTATCAACTAGCAGATTATACTAGTTCATCATATTAAGTGCCCCGATCATCTGCTGTGTAGTTTGACAAAACAAAACTAAACGTTCAAATGTGAATCGTGTCTTCCAATTTTTAATCGATCTTGTTGAACGTGGCATTGACATTTGTAAGCAAATAGTTCCTCATGTGAAACAATACAATTAAACTAGAGGTCTGCTTCTTTTAACAGTACCACATTGCACAAATGCCAAGTTGAATAAGTCATTATTTTGGAATTTACTTTTTAATAAGCATCAGGTTAGAGAATTACCAAAATCTTCATATTTTACATCATATTTTACAGTGTTATATGTGCTTCCTTTATTCACATGCGAAACGGATGTATTTTTTCTTCTTATAAGCGGAACTTGCCAGGTAGTTCCAATAGTATGAATATTGCCGGCATACATCGCAAAGTTCGTAGTGTGCCCTACATGTTTGAAAAGGCCCTAAAAATCAAAATGACTTTTGTGTATTACAATTGTAGTTTTATGTATTGGACGTTCCTTTACCAATTTAAGGGCAACGCTGATATACCCCACCAATACAATTTAATTAAATTGAATGATTAAAAAACAGCTCCATTGAAACCCATACAGTAAGGTCATTGCCTTAAATCCATATGCTGCCGCGTAGGCCGAAAGTGCAAACAAGACTTAGGGTCGTCGAAAGGTGTCCGATATATGTTTAAACAGTTAAACAACAAGTTTATTATCGAGTATATGTACAACTATATAAAACCTCAAATAAGGCGAATCAACAAAAAACACGTTTGTCATCATGACGTAAATATTTAGGAAATTGTTTTGTATTGAACGAATTTGTGAATGCAAAGATTTGTCAACAACCTTTGAATTTATTTTGTAGTGCTAGACTAAATCGAGGCTGCCTCTCCAATAGTCTTGCCATAAGGTATATTGTTCAATATAATGTCGTGCAATTTTACAAAAGTAATTAAAATGGACAAGTCATTTTCACTCGATATGTTATACAATCGTATAATATCACAGGTGTTGTGATGACCCAGGTTTAAAATCAATGGGTTCTTATTCAAATTTAGTTTTCCAGATTTGTAGTTCCGGAATATTTTTATTTCTTCCACCGAAATGTTGGTTGGGTTAAGGAACGTCGTTGTTAAGAAGAACATCGTGCTTTACTTTTATAACGCAGCGATTTGCGTGTTTTAACGCTTAATGCGAAATTTTAAGCCTTATTTGTACGCGGGCTCAAATCGACAATGTTGTGTGATCAATGCGTTAGAATAAGTCTACATTTATGTAGCACTTACATACCGATTAAACACCACGTGAATAGTTATTTATAAATCGTTTCACAAAAATCATGTTATTAATACACAAAATAAAACTTTTCAATCATTCACTTTTCCATTATTTCTAACAAGTGAAGTAGTTTACTAATGAAATAGCTGATTGAAACTACTGCATAATCGGTTTAATATGAAATACTTTCCCGAATAGCAGAACTGGGGATCAAAGGTCTCTAATGTAAACATTACTCATTACTACCGTCTGACATGACAAGAACACACGAATGTCGTATTATTTATGATGACAAACTTATGATGCTTTTAAATATAAATTTTTTATAGACATATCAAACATTACACACAGGAATCGTCAAACACAAAGAATATTTGTTCATGGCGATACACATTTTGTTGATCAGTTCTGACTTATTCAAAGAACAAAATCAAAGAAAACGAATGACTAGAAAAAGCACACGGTGTCGACATGTCTGTGAAGAGCGTGTGTTGTTCTTATTGTTGTTCTGTTTAAACACATTAGTAATATAACGGTTTTAGATAAAATTAGTTTACTGAAAACAGAACTAGACTAACACCCATTAAAAGGTTTCACAACTATCAGAGAGGCAAAACTATTTAATGGCTAAAATCCAAGTGCTTCGATGACAGAAAAACCATACAGCGTGATTCGTGTTTTACAATTGTAATAATTGAAATGAACAGCTATGGGCGTAACTAGTCATTTAAATTGGCTATAAAATAGTGAGGGTTTTGTTGGTAACAGTCGTCGAAAACTTTTGGTTCTGACTCTGGAAGAAGCAACTAAGCTTTCTATTCAGCAATCAGAATCCTACGTGTAAGTGTTAAACATTTTAATATCTTTGTGTTTGTCTTTTGTTCAATAGTTTGTGTCCATAAGTGTGCTTAGTAAAATAACTAAAACAACAAAAGGGATGCCAGTCTAACGAAATTTATCCTAACAATACAATATTTTGTTATCGGTTGTGTTGTATTTTAACAACAGGACACTCATGTGGATACTCAGTAAGTTTCTGGCTTGTGATGCATCAACAATAAGACATGAACTATTTTCTATTAAATCATTAAGCATTAATAATAATAATAACAATAATTATATGGAGGATATTTGTTCGATTCGGTGGCATGGCGGTTTTAATAAACGATTGATCATAGAAAATATATTTTTCTATGATCACGAGCGAATTATAATCGATATTGCACCGAATCCAACAAATTGTCTTTTTATTTTATGCTTACAAATTATTATATTTATTGTTTCTTTTTAATAGTTCCGGTAAATCAATGAAAATTATTGATAATTTTTAATGTTAATTTTCACTGTTTGAAACAGTGAATTATCAGTTTTAATTATCTGATATTTCTTTATAAACCACCGTAAAGCGTACAATAAAATATTGGAATTTATTTTGTGTTTGATGCAAACCGTGTTTTGCATACGTTATCGATTCGATGTATGATACTTCTATGTCATTTAAATGCTTTGATTTTCTACAAGTAAGTTCAATAGTGATGATCGTTTGTGGATTTTATTGTAAGAGTACCTAGGTTTTTAATTACAGTATTTTTAATACATAGAAAATTGCGTATGATTTTTTTCTTTGTGTTTGAAGCATTCGTTTAACCATTGTATATTGTTGTGGTTAGTGCTGACAATTCCATTGATTGTTGTATTGTTTGCTTTTTTTCTATTTATTATACATTTTACATGGTAACTCATTTATGTAAAGTGTCTTTATTCCAATACCGATAACATAAATCAACCCCGCCTACTTTCTGTATTATCAGGTAACTGCTAACTGATTTTTAGGGCGGTCGCAATAAATAAAGTTAACCAAATTTGGATTTGATGTTTTAAATCGTTCATGAATGAGGAAGGATTTGAATTGATTTGATGTGAAAACCAGCATATAACAGCAACTACCACAATACATTTTTATATGCAAACGCAATAATACAACATTAAAACATTTAAAGAATAGATGGTACTTATCATTTTATTGACTGTAAAAATACATTTAAAATCTTACCCCCAATACGAATTCCATTGAAATCCATTGTTATAAATTAAGTACCATTTTTACATCATTATTGTAAATAAAGAATACTTTTGTTAACCATTTTACTTGCAGCCTTTAAATCGCACAATGTATGTTGTCATATTCAAATGTATATCTGCAATTTTGATTTTCAATATGCAAAATTGAAATGAGAGTTTCTGTCTGCTGTATGTGTTGTCTCTGTCATACATTTGAATCTTACCGTTTATGTCAAGTGCAGTGCGCTTCCTGCGTGTGTTAGTAGATACAATTACCGGTATGTGACTGGATTAAAGTATGTTCATGTTTTAATTAGTTATTATTTTATAGAACGAAAGTATTAGATACACATTGTACGACATATACATGGTTATGGGCTCGTTACTCTTAAGCTGGGCAACCAATATACTAAAGATGGTTGTCCGTCCGGGCAACCAATTCTTAAAAGTTGTCAGCGGCAATCGATTACACACAAAAAACGCAAAACTACACAAAACAAATACAAGCTTTAAAGTAACTCAATTATTAAATAAGTATTATCGTCGATGTTCGCATCATTTATTATTTGGATTTGTGGTGGGAGTCAGTTAAAATTAAGGTTGAGGTTTCTGGTTAACGTACCTTTATGGGTTTTTTGAGTACCTGTATATTGATGTTGTTTATTTATACATTTAGACAATTCTACTTTTTACACCTTCAATTTTAAAGCTTTTGTTGTAGCATATATAAATTTGATTGTTTTAATTAGTTCGGTTTAAGATCGTACACATACATTCTGATATACATATATAAGTATTGTTTGTGTTTGTATACATGTAATGGTCATTGTACAGAGCATTGGTAGTATAGTCTGGATGTGAAGCAAAAACCCTGGATTTATAGTACGCATAAAATGTTTTTGCATAAACGTGTTCTACAATATGTCCTGATTTAGAATCCATCGGATGCCACTCTGGCATTGTTGAGCATTTTGAAAAATCCAAGATGGCCGCCAAGATGGCTGCCAAAATGAAAAAATCATCATAAAACTTCAAAAACATTATGTATTTGCTTCATTTTGTCTGAAATTAAGTGTTCATTCGTTGTTTCTTTGTTGAACAATAATTTAAGAACATAAAATAAATAATTACAGTTTTAAAAACAAAGAAAAAGAATCCAAAATGGCCGCCAAGACGGCTGCCAAAATGAAATAATAATACAAATCTTGTTTACAGCAGGAACACAGCCTAGAACAAATTATGCGTGTTAATATACAATTGGGATGATTTAGTAATGTTTTATTTAAAAGAAACAGATTTTCCGCTTGTTGGTGAACTTTTCGATGTGAAAACATGAAATTTGACAAAAGGGCGTAATTATTGGTTATATTTATCTCGATTCAGAGTGCAGACATGATGATTACAAGACGTATCATTCTGATATCGGCATTGTTCACCATTTCGTTCGATTACAAAATGGTGGGCGGTATGCCAATGGATGGCGAAAGGGATATGTCCATGATGCCAATGGGTGAGGGGGTGGCCGACGACGAAGATGACATGTCCAAGAAGGCTCCAATTTGGTATAAGAGAGCTAAAGCCGACGACGAAGATGAAATGTCCAAGAAGGCTCCAAATGGTTATAAGAGAGCAATAGCCGACGACGATAATGAAATGTCCATGAAGGCTTCAAATGGTTATAAGAGAGCAATAGCCGACGACGAGAATGAAATGTCCAAGAAGGCTCCAAATGGTTATAAGAGAGCAATAGCCGACGACGATAATGAAATGTCCAAGAAGGCTCCAATTGGGTTGAGTTTAAGAGAGCAATAGCCGTCGACGATAATGAAATGTCCAAGAAGGCTCCAAATGGTTATAAGAGAGCAATAGCCGTCGACGATAATGAAATGTCCAAGAAGGCTCCAAATGGTTATAAGAGAGCAAAAGCCGTCGACGATAATGAAATCTCCAAGAAGGCTCCAGAGGAGTTTAACGGAGAGATAGCCGACGACGAAAATGGTATGTTCAAGAAGTCTTACAATTGGTTTAAGATAGAACTAGCCGGCGACGAAAATGAAATGTCCAAGAAGGCTCCAAATAGTTATAAGAGAGCAATAGCCGACGACGAGAATGAAATATCCAAGAAGGCTCCAATTGGGTTTGGGTATAAGAGAGCAATAGCCGTCGACGATAATGAAATGTTCAAGAAGGCTCCAATTGGGTTTGAGTTTAAGAGAGCAATAGCCGTAGACGAGAATGAAATGCTCAAGAAGGCTCCAATTGGGTTTGAGTTTAAGAGAGCAATAGCCGACGCCGATAATGAAATGTTCAAGAAGGCTCCAATTGGCTTTGGGTTTAAGAGAGCAATAGCCGACGACGATAATGAAATGTCCAAGACGGCTCCAATTGGGTTTGGGTTTAAGAGAGAAATAGCCGACGACGATAATGAAATGTTCAAGAAGGCTCAAGAGGAGTTTAACGGAGCAATAGCCGACGACGAAAATGAAATGTTCAAGAAGGCTCCAGAAGAGTTTAACGGAGCAATAGCCGACGACGATAATGAAATGTTAAAGAAGGGATTTGGGTTTAAGAGAGCAATAACTGACGACGATAATAAAATGTTCAAGAAGGCTCCAGAAGAGTTTAACGGAGCAATAGCCGACGATGATAATGAAATGTTCAAGAAGGCTCCAGAAGAGTTTAACGGAGCAATAGCCGACGACGATAATGAAATGTTCAAGAAGGGATTTGGGTTTAAGAGAGCAATAGCCGACGACGATAATGAAATGTTCAAGAAGGCTCCGGAAGAGTTTAACGGAGTAATAGCCGACGACGATAATCAAATGTTCAAGACGGGATTAGGGTTTACGATAGCAATAGCCGACGACGAAAATGAAATGTTCAAGAAGGCTCCAGAAGAGTTTAACGGAGCAATAGCCGACGACGATAATGAAATGTAATTCGAACAGCGTTATGTATGCACATGGCACATTATGATGTATAGCGATACTTTGAGCATGTACAAGGGAACTACCATTAAATTAAAGTAGATGCAACTCAATACTGTCTTAGTCGTGTTTTTGGTCCATTTGAAGACCTATGGAATGTAGTATTTAGAACACGAACAATATAACAAAAAGTGTCTGATGTCGAAGGCGTCAATATAAATTTTGGAAATGCTTCTTTCACCACCAACTAATTTCGTTTGCTAACTAACATGTATGTACACACGTACAGAACCAATATGACACGGTTTTATACAAAATATTAAAAACAAAATTGGCGCAGATTTCCTTAATCATGACGTTTTGTTTTAGCAAAACCTTTGAAAATTAACACCTCAGACTTCAGGTACTTGTGTCAAAAACGAATTACGCATCAGTCAGTAAAATACGATAGAGAAACCTTAAAGTATATGGACCGGTCACTATTTTCTTATATGGACCGCGAGTGCTAAATAAGGACCGCGGATGGAAAATATTGACATGTGACGTCACCACCCGGGTTGCACACAACTTAGTTGTACTGTTCGGTAGCGCTTTATTGTAATTCGCTTTTGAAACTGTTGATAGTTTAAACTGAAAAAAATGTTATCAATTATTATCTACTTGTCTTTCTGCTCCTTTGTCTGCTCGTCTATCTGCTCGTCTGCTCCTCTGTCTTCTCGTCTATACCCTCGTCTATCGGCTCGTCTATCTGCTCGTAAATCTGCTCGTATATTTGCTCGTATATTTGCTCGTATATTTACTCGTTTGTCTGTCTGTCTGCTCGTCTGCTCGTTTGTCTGCTCGTGTATCTGCTCGTTTTTACGTCTGCCTGCTCGTCTATCTGCTTGTTTATCTGCTCGTGTGATCGTCTATCTGCTCGTCTATCTGCTCGTCTGTATGCTCGTCTATCGGCCCGTCTGCTCGTCAGTCTGCTCGTCTATCTGCTCGTCTATCTGATCATCTGATTGTCTATCCGCTCGTATATTTGCTCGTCTATCTGCACGTCTATCTGCTCTTCTATCTGTTCGTCCATCTGCTCGTCTATCTGCTCATCCATCTGCTCGTCTGCTCGCCTGTCTGCTCGTCTATCCGATCGTCTGATCGTTTGTCTGCTCGTCTATCTGCTCATCTATCTGCTCGTCTGCTCGTCTGCCTGCTCGTCTATCTGCTCGTGAATCTGCTCGTCTGCTCGTGTGCACGTCTATCTTCTCGTCTGCTTGCCTATCTGCTCGCCTATCTGCTCGTCTATCTGCTCTTCTGCTCGTCTATACGCTCATCTATCTGCTCGTCTGCATACTCGTCTATATGTTCAGCTTCTCGTCTTCTCGTCTGTCTATTCGTCTATCGGCTCGTCAGCATGTCTGTCTGCTAGTCCATCTGATCGTCTATCTGATCGTCTGATTGTCTATCTGTTCATATATTTGCTCGTCTATCTGCTCGTCTATCAGCTCGTCTATCTGCTTTTCCATTTGCTAGTATATCTGTTCATCTATCTGCTCGTCTGCTCGCCTGTTTGCTTGTCTATTCGCTCGTCTGATCGTTTGTCTGCTCGTCTATCTGCTCATCTATCTGCTCGTCTATCTTCTCGTCTATCTTCTCGTCTGCTCGTGTACTCGCATATATGCTCGTCTATCTTCTAGTCTGCTCTTCTGCGTGTCTATCTGCTCGTCTGTCTGCTCGTCCACATGTTCGTCTATCTGCTCGGCTGCTCGTCTTTCTGCTCGTCTGTCTGATCGTCTGTCTGCTCGTCTGTTTGCTCGTCTGCTTCTCTGTCTGCTCGTCCAATCGTCTGACTGCTCGTCTATCTATCTGCTTGTCTATCTGCTCGTCTATCTTGCTCGTTTATCTGTTCGTCTATTTCCTCGTATATTTCCTCGTCTATATGCTTGTTTATCTGCTCGTCTATCTCCTCGCCATCTCTTCGTCTGTCTCCTCGTCTTTCTGCTCGTCTATCTGCTCGTCTGTCTGTTCGTCTGTCTGTTCGTCTATATGTTCGTCTATCTGCACGTCTATCTGCTCGTATTTCCCCTCGTCTATCTCCTCGTCTGTGTCCTCATATTTCTGCTCGTCTGCCACCTCGTCTGTCGCCTCGTCTATCAGATCGTCTGCCTACTCGTTTATCTCCTCGTCTATCTCCTCGTCTGCCACCTCGTCTATCACCTCGTCTATCTCCTCGTCTGCCACCTCGTCTGTCACCTCGTCTATCACCTCGTCTGCCTCCTCGTCCATCTCGTCGTCTGTCTCCTCGTCTATCACCTCGTCTGCCTCCTCGTCTATCACATCGTCTATCACCTCGTCTGCCTCCTAGTTTGCCTCCTCGTCTATCTCCTCGTCTATCACATCGTCTGCCTCCTCGTCTATATCCTCTTCTACCTCCTCGTCTGCCTCCTCGTCTGCCCCCTCGTCTGCCTCCTCGTCTGCCTCCTCTTCTACCTCCTCGTCTGCCTACTCGTCTGCCTCCACGTCTGCCTCCTCGTCTGCCTCCTCGTCTGCCTCCTCGTCTGCCTCCTCGTCTGCCTCCTCGTCTGCCTCCTCGTCTGCCTCCTCGTCTGCCTCCTCGTCTGCCTCCTCGTCTGCCTCCTCGTCTGCCTCCTCGTCTGCCTCCTCGTCTGCCTCCTCGTCTGCCTCCTCGTCTGCCTCCTCGTCTGCCTCCTCGTCTGCCTCCTCGTCTGCCTCCTCGTCTGCCCCCTCGTCTGCCTCCTCGTCTGCCTCCTCGTCTGCCTCCTCGTCTGCCTCCTCGTCTGCCTCCTCGTCTGCCTCCTCGTCTGCCTCCTCGTCTGCCTCCTCGTCTGCCTCCTCGTCTGCCTCCTCGTCTGCCTCCTCGTCTGCCTCCTCGTCTGCCTCCTCGTCTGCCTCCTCGTCTGCCTCCTCGTCTGCCTCCTTATCTATATCCTCGTCTGCCTCTTCGTCTGCCCCCTCGTCTACCTCCTCGTCTGCCTCCTCGTCTGCCGCCTCGTCTATCAACTCGTCTGCCTCCTCGTCTATCACCTCGTTTATCACCTCGTCTGTCTCATCGGCTATGACCTCGTCTGTCTCCTCTTCTGTCTCCTCGTCTATCTCCTCGTCTATATCCTCGTCTGCCTCCTCGTCTATCACCTCGTCTATCTCCTCGTCTGCCTCCTCGTCTGCCGCCTCGTCTATCACCTCGTCTGCCTCCTCGTCTATCAGCTCGTCTATCACATCGTCTGTCTCCTCGTCTATCACCTCGTCTGTCTCCTCGCCTATCTCCTCGTCTATATCCTCGTCTGCCACCTCGTCTATCACCTAGTCTATCTCCTAGTCTGGCTCCTCGAATATCTCCTCGTCTGCCTCCTCGTCTGCCGCCTCGTCTATCACATCATCTATCACCTCGTCTGTCTCTTCGTCTGCCACCTCGTCTATCACTTGGTCTATCTCCTCGTCTGCCTCCTCGTATATCACCTCGTCTATCACCTCGTCTGTCACCTCGTCCATCTCCTCGTCTATCCTCTCGTCTTTTTCCTCGTCTGTCATCTCGTCTGTCACCTCGTCTGCCTCCTCGTCTGTCTCTTCGTCTGCTTCCTCGTATGTCACCTCGTCTGTTACCTCGTCTGCCACCTCGTCTATCACCTCGTCTATCTCCTCGTCCGCCACCTCATCTATCACCTCGTTTATCTCCTCGTCTGCCTATTTTATATCACATCGTCTATCACCTCGTCTGTCACCTCGTCTATCTCCTCGTCTGTCACCTCGTCTGCCTCCTTGTCTATCATACCGTCTGCCTCCTCGTCTATCACCTCGTCTATCACCTCGTCTGCCTCTTCCTCTATCAACTCGTCTGTCAACTCGTCTATCACCTCGTCTATCAGCTCGTCTGCCTCCTCGTCTACCTCCTCGTCTATCAACTCGTCTGCCTCCTCGTCTATCACATCGTCTATCACCTCGTCTGTCTCCTCGTCTGCCTCCAAGTCTGCCTCCTCACCTATCTCCTCATCTATCACCTCGTCTGCCTCCTCGTCTATATCCTCTTCTGCCTCCTCGTCTGCCTCCTCGTCTGCCTCCTCGTCTGCCTCCTCGTCCGCCTCCTCGTCTGTCTTCTCGTCTACCTCCTCGTCTGCCTCCTCGTCTGCCTCCACGTCTGCCTCATCGAATGCCTCCTCGTCTGCCTCCTCGTTCGCTTCCTCGTCTCTCTCCTCGTCTACCGCCTCGTCTATATCCTCGTTTGCCTCCTCGTCTGCTTCCTCGTCTGTCTCCTCGTCTATCACCTCGTCTGCCTCCTCGTCTGCCTCATCGTCTGCCTCATCGTCTGCCTCCTCGTCTGCCTCCTCGTCTGCCTCCTCGTCTGCTTCCTCGTCTGTCTTATCGTCTATTAGCTCGTCTGTCACATCGTCTTTCCCTCTCGTCTATCACCTCGTCTGCCTCCTTGTCTATCACCTCGTCTATCTCCTCGTCTATCTCCTCGTCTATCTTCTCGTCTGCCTCCATCGTTTATCTCCTCGTCTATCTCCTCCGCTATCACCTCCTCTGCCTCCGTGTCTATCTCCTCGTATATCACCTCGTCTGTCTCCTTGTCTGCATCCTCGTCTATCGTGTCCTCTGTCACCCCGTATGCCTCCTCGTCTATCACCTCGTCTGCCTCCTCGTCTATATCTTCGTCTGCCGCCTCGTCTGCCTCCTCGTCTATCAACTCGTCTGCCTCCTTGTCTATCGCATCGTCTGTCTCCTCGTCTATCTCCTCGTCTGTCTTATAGTATATCACCTCGTCTGCCTCCTTGTCTATCACATCGTCTATCACCTCGTCTGTCTCCTCGTCTATCACCTCATCTGTCTCCTCGTCTATCTACTCGTCTATCGCCTCGTCTGCCACCTCGTCTATTACCTCGTCTGCCTCCTCGTCTGCCTCCTCGTATATCACCTCGTCTATAACCTCGTCTGCCACTTCGTCTATCTCCTCGTCTACCTCCTAGTCTGCCACCTCGTCTATCACCTCGGCTATCTCCTCGTCTGCCACCTCGTTCTGCCTCCTTGTCTATCGCATCGTCTGTCTCCTCGTCTATCTCCTCATATATCTCCTTGTCTGCCACCTCGTCTATCACCTCGTCTGTCTCCTCGTCTGCCACCCCGTCTGTCAACTCGTCAATCACCTCGTCTGCCTCATCGTCTATCTGATCGTCTGTCTCCTCGTCTATCACCTCGTCTGCCTCATCGTCTATCACATCGTCTATCACCTCGTCTGTCTCCTCGTCTGCCTCCTAGTCTGCCTCCTCGTCTATCTCTCCGTCTATCACCTCGTCTGCCCCCTCGTCTATATCCTCTTCTGCCTCCTCGTCTGCCTCCTCGTCTGCCTCCTCGTCTACCTCCTCGTCTGCCTCCTAGTCTGCCTCCTCGTCTGCCTCCTCGTCTACCTTCTTGTCTGCCTTCTCGTCTGCCTCCACGTCTTCCTCCTCGTATGCCTCCTCGTCTGCCCTCTCGTCTGTCTCCTCGTCTATATCCTCGTCTTCTTCCTCGTCTGCCTCCTCGTCGTCTGTCTCCTCGTCTATCACCTCGTCTACCTCCTTGTCTATCTCATCGACTATATCCTCGTCTGCCACCTCGTCTATCACCTCGTCTTTCTCCTCGTCTGCCTCCTCGTATATCACCTCGTCTGTCACCTCGTCTATCACCTCGTCTGCCTCCTCGTCTATCACCTCGTCTGCCTCCTCGTCTATATCCTCATCTATATCCTCGTCTGCCCCCTCGTCTATCAACTCGTCTGCCTCCTCGTCTATCACCTCGTCTGTCTCCTCGTCTATCTCCTCGTCTGTCTGCTCGTCTATGACCTCGTCTGCCTCCTTGTCTATCACATCGTCTGCCTCCTCGTCTGCCTCCTCGCATATCACCTCGTCTATCACCTCGTCTGTCACCTCGTCTATCTCCTCGTCTATCTCCTCGTCTTTCTCCTCGTCTATCTCCTCGTCTGCCTCCTCGTCTATCTCCTCGTCTGCCTCCTCGTCTGTTAACTCGTCTCTCACCTCGTCTGCCTCTTCGTCTATCTCCTCGTCTGCCTCCTCGCCTGTCACCTCGTCTGTCACCTCGTCTACCACCTCGTCTATTACCTCGTCTATCTCCTCGTCTGCCTCCTCGTTTATCTCCATGTCTATCTCCTCGTCTGCCTCCTCGTCTATCTACTCGTCTGCCTCCTCGTCTGTCACCTCGTCTATCTCCTCGTATGCCTCCTCGTCTATTACCTCGACTGCCTCCTCGTCTATCGCCTCGTCTATCTCCTCATCTGCCTCCTCGTCTATCACATCGTCTGCCTCCTCGTCTGCATCGTCGTCTGTCACCTCGTCTATCTTCTCGTCTATCACCTCGTCTGCCTCCTGGTCTATCTCCTCGTCCGTCACCTAGTATGTCTGCTCGTCTATCTCCTCGTCTATCACCTCTTCTGTCTGCTCGTCTATCACCTCGCTTGTTTCCTTGTCTGTCTCCTCGTCTATCACCTCGTCTGTCTCCTTGTCTGTCTGCTCGGCTATCACCTCGTCTGCCTCCTCGTCTATCGCCTCGTCTGCCTCCTAGTCTATCACCTCGTCTATCATCTCGTCTGCCTCCTCGTCTGCCTCCTTGTCTATCACCTCGTCTATCACCTCGTCTGCCTCCTCGTCTATCTCCTCGTCTGTCTGCTCGTCTATCACCTCGTCTGCCTCCTCGTCCATCACCTCGTCTGCCTCCTTTTCTATCACCTCGTCTATCACCTCGTCTGTCACCTCATCTGCCTCCTCTTCTATCACCTCGTCTGCCTCCTCGTCTATCTCCTCGTCTGTCACCTCGTCTGCCTCCTTGTCTATCACCTCGTCTGCCTCCTCGTCTTCCTCCTCGTCTATCACCTCGTCTGTCTCCTCGTCTGGCTCATCGTCTGCCTCCTCGTCTGTCTCCTCGTCTGCCCGCTCGTCTATCACCTCGTCTGCCTCCTCGTCTATCATCTCGTCTGCCTCTCGTCCCTCGTCTGCCTCCTCGTCTTTCACCTCGTCTGCCTCCTCGTCTATCACCTCGTCTATTACCTCTTCTGCCTCCTCGTCTATCTCCTCGTCTATCTCCTCGTCTATCTCCTCATCTGTCTGCCCGTCTATCATCATCATCATTATCATCAACATCATCCTCATCACTTTCACTATCATCACCATCATCACCATCATCAACATTATCAACCATAATCAACCATCATCAACCATCAACAATCATCAATCATCAACCATCGCCACCATCATCATCACCATAACCATCACCATCAAACATAATCAACTATCAACCACCACCATCATCAGCATCACCATCACCATCATCATCATCATCATCATCATCACCACCACCATCACCATCACGATCACCATCATTATCAACAACATCATCACCGCCATCATCACCATCACCATCACCACCACCATCATCACCACCATCATCACCTTCATCACCATCATCACTACATTCTAAGAACACTTATTTTATTACGAAATTACTCTATTCTTTCCGTTTCACTCACAAGGCATATCATCGCGCATCCCATATTTTTCAATAATTGTTATGATTCAAGTATGGGGAAAATAAAATAAATTACTCCATATGTTTGTCACATTTGATATTGTTTTACTATTATTTAACTAATGGAGATTACACTATTATTTTAAAATGTCCTCAGCACATTGATACTTTCATTTCAGGAGGAAAAAAAATCAGATCTTTTAAATCATCATTCTAATGTATATATTTGCGCAAAACCAAACAACTTAAGCAAGACTAAGACAAATCCCTGTGATTGTTTTCCATTTACCAAGGCACAACACTCATTTTGATATACTCTAGAAGTTTGAATACTTCCCGAATTTCAAATTAGACCATTCAAAATGTCACAAGCAAATCTGTTTCATTTATGTTTATCATTCACGGTACTCATTTGAATATATTTCGATGGCAGTAAAGATAGTTTTAATATATACAACACTATCGAATTATATTTCTTATTTAAAACGGACTTAAATCTGTCAAGATACATTTAACTGTGTAATTCTTAACACATTAAGTTCGATTCCTTTTAGCTACATGTATGTTACTAGGGACAGACCGACAGAAAACACGACCGACCGACTGACAGACATACCAAAATATCCGTCGTCTTCGATGTGGGGAGGGGTGACATAATAATATAATACATGTTTAAACATGAACTTCCAAATTGTAACGTTTTTTCCCAAATGAAAATGTTATATACTTTTCCGCCTCTTGACATCAAAATGTACTTGATCTACAGTGCTATTACACATTACGGGTAAGTCTGGTGTAAGATGAATCCATCGTAGTTGTGTTCATTGTATCAAACACTTATTTGAATTTTCTTAAATTGAATGAAACAATATTGCTAGAAATGTTTGATACTATTATCAAATAGTCAAATTTTAACATGATCTTTCCAGAATTGCTAATAGACAATATTCGATTTATTGTCACAAATTGATTTTTGTACCAGAACGGCAAAGTCTGCATAGGTAAATTCGGTTTTCAGTGTAAAATTATGAATAGAGAGCCTAATGAAGATGTTCTCTCCTTTCTTTTCTTAAAACAGGACCATTGTAGCAGTAGTTTGTACCACGTGAAATGCTAACAAAGTGATTATACGGTCTCATTTGGCAAGTACGTATTGTGTTCGCCTAACGATCTAGAGGAAGAGAGTTCGGTCAATATCAGTTCAAATGTATGTGGTTAGCATTTGATCTCAAATGTCATCAGGAAGAAATAATTCAAATGTGTCCTAGCAATATCGATACATACAAGATAAAATACCGTAAATGGATTTCAACTAATCACTTTTTTAATACATACGTGTCAATGTTGTTATTTTAAATTTAAATAATATAATTTATTAACGAAACATCGCTTACCTTTGTATTTACAGCAGTGTCAGTGATGATATTTCAACGTTGTATACGTCAGTGTGGTGAATGGTGACCTGTTGGCCATGGTGTATCCGAGCTGATCTACAGTTCCTGTCTTTATCCAAATGCACGGACAGCTGTTGAAAAAAAGATATGTTAGACATTGCTACCACGACGTTTATTGGATACAGACAAAGGACGTGTCGCTAAAAAAAAAATTAAAAATCTATTAATTGTAGTCTATACAAGTATAGTCTATAACTTGTCTAAATTGGTTGAAGTGCGAAAATCTTCAATTTACGATAATAATTTTCAGTTTTTAAAGTTCAAATGAGTTGAGTTCGTACAACTACTTATACACATTTGGGCACCAAAATGTATAGTTTAATGAATTTTACGTTCATATGGAATACAACATACAAATCTTTAATATCAGACCGTGTTACAATCGAACTATTGTTTGGTATTATCGTTACTTAAATTTCAATAAACGATAATACCAAATAACAATGATTTATTATGTTCACTTTCCTAAAACAAACTCTAAAAACATAGCACACTTACAAGTACTGGCTCAATTGCAAAGCACACACCAATAAAACTTCATATTTACCTTATCAAGTAAACTACACATCCATCCAATTCAATATCCCTACAGCCAATGGTCAACACAATCAAGTTTCACACCTTACCTGAACACCTGACTACATCTCAGTTTTTCAATGGTGCTTTATTTATAAAAGATTGCTACTTAAAACGAGAAAGAATACTTTGTGTGACGATATGACTCTATTATGGTTATTATACAAAATTGTACACGACATTTTTAATGCTATATCCTATGTCACATCAGTGATTATTTTACTATATACTATTTAACAGGCATAAGACGGCAACACTTATCCATGTTTGATTAGTGACTCGTAAGCCATTTGCATGGCTGGGTAGTACTGCAAACATCGAAATATTTCATGCTTCAATATACTAAACATTTTATTATTTTATTTCAATTTGAATTGTATATAATAGTTATTATATGTATGTACTATGTGTCACTTAAATAAAATAGGATACTTCTAAAACAACTTCTAGTGGGTGCGTTCAGAGTCCCAGAGAAAGTTTGAACTCAATATACATCTTTTTAATTGTTATGTTTAGCAATTGTCTGTGGAATATTCCTGCCGTCATATGTATGTTGCAGCTGACTTAGCCACTACCGGTCCAGGAGCTCACAACCCTGCAGCGGGCCTTCATCATTAAGGTTGGGGGAGTTTTGTGAAACGGCGTTTAGACGATATCGGGCCTGCCGAGACGGGGTCTAGACGATACCGGGCCGGCCGAGACGGCGTTTAGACGATATCGGGCCGGCCGAGACGGGGTGTAGACGAAACAGGAAGTGTTGTCTAGAGCTGCACGAATAACTTGGGAATAAGACGACCGCGAGGCAAAGAAGAAAGATCATTGAATTGTATCTGTATCAATTTACTCAAGAATTGTGTTGTGGTATAAGTAGCAATGCTTCAGGTGCAACAGGCCACAAGCCTAAATCAAAACAACAACAACATGTATTAGCTCTTAAGCATACTGTTGATTTAAGCCAAATGCAAATAAACACACAAGTGTAATGACGTGGATTATAACAATTATAAAAAAGTTAGGTTATGGTAGAAGTTAACAAAGATTGTACTGATTCGTATAATAAGATGTGTAACTTTAAACATTGATACTGACTGTTGTTCATAAAATACTGAGACAAAGAATTAACTGTAATACATAAGTAGTATCAC
The DNA here is from genome assembly GCA_007657795.1 of Dreissena rostriformis. NCBI lineage: Eukaryota > Metazoa > Mollusca > Bivalvia > Myida > Dreissenidae > Dreissena > Dreissena rostriformis. The sequence goes on from VMBQ01001603.1 coordinate 44,001, forward strand.
TTTAAAATTGATATATATTAAAACAAGTAGTAGTGGAAAATAGATGTGCCACTATTCGTTGATACAGCAAATATCAGATTATTTACGCAACTAAAGTAATTTATCGAACTGTTTATATGTCATTATTATAATGATTTATTGTACGCATTAGGTAATTTTAAAAATCAGCATTATAAACTGTAGTCCTATTAGCTTACCCCAGACTTGAACGTGTATGTAATGTTTGATTACCATATCCAAACTCAGTTAATGATGGCGCCAGTCGAAGTTTAGGCAAACCTTTAAAAGTTAACAACGGCCGAGTGTTATATATTTGTTTTTAAGTTTGGCCGCGCACTTTCCGATCTTCGAAGATTTTGTTTTTCTTCAATGGGCTTACGTTTTATACTGTAAAACCATCGTCCGATTTCAAATGAGATCGTGTTGGCATCTAGTGCATGGGAAGTAACTGAGCAATGTTCAGCTATCGTCTAGGACAAAACTCGTACAGACATCGGACGGGAATCATTTGACGGGTGGCGACATAAACTCGATTACTCTTTCAGTTAATTTCCCTTGCAATTATGTCCAATCCTGCATGCGCGAGGACCCTCCAAATAACATTCACAGGAGCGCCATCCAGGCATTTTATGAAACTTTGTGAAGAACGCTCGGGAACCGTGATGCCGACGCAAGGTAAACTCAATTTGACGCACGTTTGTTAATTTACATCATAACCCAAGTGGATCTGCGAATGAAATGATGTGTTTGACATGCGTGCATCGTGCGTTAGTAGCTTGGCGGTCGTTGTGAATTATGTAGTTTACTTTAAACAATCCCAAATATACTACCAAAAAAGGACGATTTTTTTTTTATATATCACACCACTTTGCAGGAGTATGAAAGGGAAATGGCCGTACTATATACATATAGTTGATTGTATAATTCTACTCTGATTTACATTTGTCAAGCGGATTAAAATGAACACATATATATGTGTATCTCTCTTTGAAAAGAGGGTTCGATGCATGTGCGTAAAGTGCCGTCCCAGATTAACCTATGCAGTCTGTCTAAACTGAGATGAGTTTTGAGTTCTTTCGTGATCTCCCCATCAATCTCAATTCTCAGGTGAGTAGGAACTCAAATCTCATATTCTGAGTTGAGTTTTAAACCTGAGAACGTTCGTGATACTAACCCTGGAACTCGCGAACTCATTAGCATACATTATACCCTTGTTTGTTTCTTATATTTTCATACGGTTTTGTTGATGCACGTTTTGCACGACATATATGAGACCATAAACAGTATACTGAGTGAGGTATGCTTCGATCGATTAAAATCGCTAGCAGACGGGAAACTGATTTAATCATTTATAGAGAATAAAATCTTCTTATTAAAACATTTATCATGACAATAACGATTTCTTAGATCTCATTATTTAAAAGCAACACCACTGCTGTCTGTTTGTAGTTATGCGTCTAAGCATGTATGTGAGCACCCATCCACCAATCAGTCCAACCACCCACCAATCAATCCAACCACCCATCAATCCAAACACAATTTAACCCTTTGCATGCTGGGAAATTTGTCGTCTGCTAAAATGTCGTCTGCTGAATTTTTAAAATTAGCATTTTCTTCGATTTTTTTTTCAAAGAATACTATCAGAATAGCAAACAGTTTGGATCCTGATGAGACGCCACGTTCTGTGGCGTCTCATCTGGATCCAAACTGTTTGCAAAGGCCTTCAAAATCCGGTTCCAGCGCTCAAAGGGTTAANTGTTAAGAATATGTTTGCTTGTTTTACACGGTTTTGATTGAGAAGTTTAAATCGATTATAGCGTCTGTATTGTTGCTATACATGTTATCAGACCAGCAATTATGTGCGATGAAATGAAGTGCTCATTGAACCCCTTTCAATAAGCTTTTAGACTCGAATCGATTATTCTGGAAAGGACTTCCGACCCTTTCAACTTCACAGTTAAAAGTGTTGCATATTAAATGGGTATAACCACAGTTTTGCTATCCGAATCAAACAAAGGGTTTTACTGACTCCGACTGAAAAGCATGTAAATGTGTAATACTCTTGCTAAAGAATCTAGTCCGCACAGGCTAATCAGGGACGACACTTTCCGCCTAAACTGGATTTTCCCTAAGAAGAGACATCATTTAAACGAAAAATTCCATAAAAGCGGAAATTGTCGTCCCTGATTAGCCAGTGCGGACTGCACAGGCTAATCTGGGATGACAATTTACGCACAAGCATTTTGCCCAGTTTTCTCACAACACGCCACAAATGTGAACATTTTGAATGTAAATTATTAATTTTGTATTAAAATGTTTTAAGTAGTAATTACATCCCAAAAGATTTACAGCTATGATTAAATAAAATAAAATAAATAAAGATGAACAACTATGATAAAATAAAATAATAAAATGTCCGATTTTTTTTTCTGTTTTCATAAAATTGTATGGTATTTACAGTTTTTGATGAAATGTATCACCATGATGAGTTATTTCAGCTTATATAATTCTTTAATGCGCAAAGAAAAATAGTGTAGATGAATGTGGTATAAGTGTGTATGATTGTGCTCTCAAAAGCAGGTTTAAAAAAGAATTGTAATGGAAATACCACGCTTTTGTCATTTTGGTCAGCATCTTGGCCGCCATCTTGGCAGCCATTTTTTTATTATTTTTTTGCAGCAAGAGCATTTTTTTTTATTAAATGCCTCCAGGATGTTGATATTTACCTAAACGAATTATTCAAGTGAAAAAAAGATGAGTATTCCAAAAATATAGGAGATATAGGAAATTGTGCACTTTTGGCAGCCATGTTGGCGGCCATTTTGGATTTTTCGCAAAATGCTCAATGGTGCCAAGATGGCATCCGATGGATTTTGGTTCTAGTGATGTTGGGGAACAATAATACAGCAAAACATTTTATGCGTACTATAAATCCAGGTCAGCCCAAAAATCAGGGTTTGACATCTAGACTAATGCCCCTTTACGATCCCGTATTAATTCTGAAATTCATAGAAGTATAGATTGTTTCTTTGCGGCGCATCGTATAAAGCACCAATATCGGATAGATAATAAATATGTGCACATACGCAGATTATAATAAAATTAGAATATAATCGTCTAAATAACCGACAGCCTAATTATAGCAAACAACCACAATTAAAGTTAATGTATTGGTGTTTGGTTCAGAAATCTGATAGCCCAGAATGTCACTTTAAACACATGGGACAGGAAACCAGATGACGATCTTTGCAACACAATTTTATCGGATTAAGTTGCCCAACTGGGGAGCCAAGTTTGAGCTTATGTTCTCATCTGAGAAAGTTACCAATGCATGTGGCAAATACAGTGCAAAATACTATTTATTCTTGTTTTAATTGGGTAAATTCCTAAATGACCGCATCAGGCTTGAAATTTCACAAACAACAACAACAAACAGCAGTAACAATAGGATGTCAATATTTGTTGAGTGTCATAATTGTGTCGGTATAAAGAACAACATCGGTCTAATTTTAAATCCAAAGAATAATATACAGATAAGAAAAACATGTATTTTCGCCTTCTTATCACCATGTGTTAAAACCCAATACCGTTAAGTGTACACGAAAATATTAATAAAAAAGTTCAAACTGGTTGAGTGTGTTTTTTTTCAAAACGCATATATAATTAAATCGAAAGCATGAGCCGCTCTCTAAGAGAACTCTGAAGCATTTATTACAACATAATCAATTGAGGTAACTACATTGTCCTGGATATAGTTTTTTCTATTTATTTTATTCAATCGAGTGTTTGTTTAGAATATTTTTGCTTGTTTTACACGGTTTGATTAAAAAGTTTAAATCGATTATTGCGTCTGTATTGTTGCTATAAATGTTATCAAACCGGAAATAGTGTTCAATGTAATGCGGTGCTTATTGAAACCCTTTCAATACGCTTTCAGACTCGAATCGATTATTCTGGAAGGACTTCCAAACCTTTCAAATTCACAGTTTTAAGTATTGTATGTTAAATGGGTATAACCACAGTTTTGCAATCCGAATCAAACAAAGGATTACTGACTCCGACTGGAGAGCATGTAATTTTGATACACATTTGCTTAAGAATCTACATCAAGCCCAGTTAAACCTGATAAATACATTATTCGTCTTTTCAGTTTGTGAACATTGTTTACAGACCCATTTTTTTGGAATATGCATATACACGTTATGAACGGTGTCGACCTAATAACCCGAAGGCCCAATATTCCGCGAGCCCGGTATTCCGCAGACCCGGTTTTCCGCAGACCCGGTATGCCGCAGACCCGTAATTCCGCAGACCCGTAATTCCGCAGACCCGGTATTCCATATACCCGGTATTCCGCAGACCCGGTATTCCGCAGACCCGTTACTTCGCAGACCCGGTATTCCGCAACCTGGTATTCCGCAGACCCGTAATTCCGCAGACCCGGTATTCCGCAGACCCAATATTCCGCAGACCCGGTATTCCGCAGAACCGGTATTCCGCAAACCCGGTATTCCGCAGGCCCGGTATTTTGAAGGCCCGATATCAAGAAAGATCGATATTACTAAGGCCCGTTGGTCTGAATGGCCCATATTTCGAAGGTCCGATAATCCGAAAATCGTTTTTGCATTATTATTTATGATAAAAATGTTCCGCAGGAAAATCAACTCAGTTTTTTAGTTTTTTTAAGTCAGACTATGCCATACAAGGGCTGAAGTATACACACGATATTTCAATACCAAAAGAATAATATCTCTGAAGTCTGTGTTCCGCTCCTGTGTATTGCATTAAGTCTTTTCAAATGTTTATAGTAACCGAACACAAATAAAGTTATGAAAAGGCGAAAGTTCTTGCTAAGATTATTTGTTAACGAAAATATAACTGCATCATTAATATGATTAGAATGTTAACGTTTAAATAAAACATGCATTTGCATTTTGCAAGCACTTACTATTTCGGAACACTGCAATTAAATCCCGTCACCAAAGAGTGAGCTTGCAACTATTAAAGCTCACATGAGCGAACCATTATCATGGTGAGTAGTTGTTTTAATTATATCTCGTCCTAGTTCGAAAATTGTTACAGGCCTTTGAAATTATATGGCTATAATTAAATATTGTGAATATTCTAGAATTCACATATTAGATGCCACGGTCAAGTTTGAAAATGTCCACAGTCCTTTAAAAAACCATTGTTGCAATTTCGCAATGATCGGTCCGGGACGTCGGACTAACGGGTCTCTGGAATATCGGGTAGTCGGACTATCGGATGTCCGCTATATAGGGCCGTCGAACTTTCGTGTCTTAGGAATATAGGGCCGTAGGATTGAAGGGTCTCGGGAATATCGGGCAGTCGGACTATCGGATGTCCGCTATATAGGGCCGTCGAACTATCGTGTCTTAAGAATATAGGGCCGTAGGATTGAAGGGTCTCGGGAATATCGGGTCGTCGAACTATCGGATCTTCGCTATATAGGGCCGTTGGACTATCGTGTGTTAGGAATAAGGGATGTAGGACTATTGGGTTTTATGAATATAGGGCCGTACGACAATTGATTTTTAGGAAAAAAGGGTGAAAGGACTAACGGGTCTCCGGAATATCGGGCCGTCAAACTATCTATTCTTAGGAATAAATTGCCGACGGACTATCGGATCTTCGCTATACAGAGGCATCGGATTATCGTGCCTTATTAATTAATTCATTCATTTATTTATTCAAACCATACATTTTAATACTTTAAATTAGTACATTATTATTACAAAATAAACGAAAACAGAAAGAACAATCACTCATTCTTCAAGAGTTTTGTAAAACCAAAGATACATACATATATACATATATTTAGCAACTGAACGAATCTACATGAACACGTTTCAGTTATTCAGAACAGCTCGCAGACGATATATCCATCATATGCATTTCCATCACAATCATGGTCGTGTAGACCGTTTAGAATGTACAGAAGACATGGTCCCGCGACGGGCCCATCTGCAGCCGGTGAGGACGACATCAACTCTCCGGAGAGCCAGGTCCATCCGGCACTCAGTTTCCGGCCTCCAAACCAAAAGGGTTCCCCGGCAAGCATTTGTGTTAGAGTGAACAGTGTCGTGTTACCGTTCGCCCCAGCCAATCGTCCACCAAGACTCATGCAGTACTCTTGTGCAAACCTCCAGGACTTTGTAGGTATTTTAAACACTTTGAGTTGCGTTACCGTTTTCTGCAAACAAACATACATATCTATAAAACACGGTTTATATGGTAATTACTGTAATATGGACTCAAAAAGTAGTTTGTTCCTTTGGCGGCGATCCTGCACTGTGGTTTTAGTATCCCATGTTCAGTTTTCGATCACTTTTGCTTCATTGGATCATTTTTGCAAAATTAACGTTTAAATAAATGAAAAGATATTTTACAACGATATTTGAAAAACAAAAACTATGTCGTTGAATATTCTAATCAAAGAGGAATTTAACTTCTTTGTTACAAAAAAAAAGAAGAAAACGAATGGCCGACCTTTCTTGCATATTTTTAACTAATACTGTTTTGGTCTAAAATAAATAATCGCCTAACAAGTACATTTTTAACTAACATAAGCATGCTTATCACTATTATTATACTAATCATAAAATAATACGAATTACACGAATCGAGTAGTAAGACATACGTGACATTTATAATTAACCCATTTATGCCGCACGTCTAGAAAAAAAGGCCTTGGCAAACAGCGAAGACCCAGATGAGACGCCGCATGATGCGGCGTCTCATCAGGGTCTGCGCTGTTTGCGTAAAGGAATTTGTGTAAAAATATTCTTAATATAGAAATAAATATACTAGACATCCCTAATTTTGGAAATAAATTGATCCAATTTAGAAGGATGGGAGAGTCCACTCGGCATAAATGGGTTAAGCGTTTTAATCTCCAAATCCCAATTCCAAGCCAGTGATATGTATTGGTATTTAAAAAAAAAATAAGAAAAAAAAATCCTTGAAAATTAAAATTGTTGACGAGTGTTACCTTCTTGTATGCGGTGATGAACGCATCATTTTGGGACGAGCAATCCAATGTGTTCCCATCTTTGTACAAACGGCACAACCCGGTATCTGCCGCGTACGTCACTAGCAAACAGCGTGGCTCGTCTTGGCACTTGCCCATGCACAAAACCCGACTCCTTGCCGTGACATCTTGTATCATATCCATGAAGCATTGCGGGACGCGAACACTTGTAAACGTTATGTTTCTCTCATTTATACCGATACAATAAACGACAATCGCACATAAAGTAGCGTACTTTAAAACAGCCATCATGTTATATTTAGATAACACCAATTTAGCAATATACTGGTACTTGTCCAAATTAATAATACATGTTTCCAATATAAAACGTCGCTAGCGTGTTTTTAATCAAATATAGTGTACATTTAATAAATGTGTCCTTCTTTATTTATATCACTGGTTTAGGTCCGTAAAATACGAGTCAATCAAGAGTATGCGGACCGGTAAATATTTTCTTATATGGACCGCGAGTGCTAAATACGGACCGCGCGAGCAAAATATTGACGTGTGACGTCGACGCCCTTGTTGCACGCATCCTAGTTTCACTGTGCGGTAGCGCTGTATTGTAGTTCGATGTTTTTGTTGCAGTCAATCCATCAACTGAGACTTGGTAGGATTTTGTTATTGTTTTTACACAGTTGAATATATAACTGACTCGATTTTAAAGACATTTATTTATACATGTATATTGTAGAATCTGCTTATTAGGTGCAGTAAGATTAACGGCGGGAAATTTTCCACCTGCAAGTCGTATATATATATATGCGCATTAAGTGTTGGTTAATCAAATGGTCTAAATGCACAAGATATCCATGCCTAAATTGCATATACGGAGCAAAACAAATCCATGACGCGGTACACCCAGCAAAAGTTCTCGCGTTTCTGCATAATTATCGTGCGTGGGCCGTATGTCGCGTGAACAATATAAGCGTTTCCATTTAGATTAAATGTAGGCATTTTAAGATTGATCCATAATTAGTATATATCTAAAGGATTACATGTAAAAGAAAAAACTTGGATCCTTTGACAATATCCCTTTGTCCATTTTGTAATGTATTATACTAATGGATAACCATCTTCCAGGCGAAGGTTGGGTATAATCAGTAAAATATCAGACCCGTAAATCTGTTTTAGATGTCATCACTACGCATTGCCAGCAACACATTTCACAGAGGGATATCGTCGCTTGATTGCTTTAGTGCTCTAACTACCATTTTCATTGTTTGGAGAAAAACGTATTTAAAGGTTTAACCTTTATTTTCTCACTTATTTATGCACGTTTGTGGACAAAAATATACCGGAGTGTTTATCAGCAGACGGAGAATATGAATATAATTGAATATTTTCAAGTATTTATAAGTATATTAGTACCATATAGGCGATAACATACACACCAAAGTTGAGCGAGACAAAGACAGGAAATCAAGCATTGAAGATGAAGCAATAATAACATTTGAATTCTACTTTGTTCTAAGTCCCGGAGATGATGCAGTACAGCATTCATTCGTTGTAAAAATGTGGGAGATATCTAGCAAAATGGAATCGAAAAACTTCTTCTGTGAAGACTGCATCTTGAATCCGATTACGTCATATTAAAGATCTCGTGCTCACGAACACAGCATTTAAAAAAAAACTTATTTTTGAAAAAAATGGAGATAGAGCACGATAGCAATAAAGCGACGATATGTATTAATGGCCACATTTTTCAGAATATACTTAGAATGCCATCACAACGTTTTACCCGCACCACATGTCACGGGGGATATTGATTCATGGATGAATTTCCCAAAATCTGTTTATGATATATCATCACATCGCATTTCCTACATACTATGTCTGGGAAAGTTTGCTTAGTGGGTAAATGTTACCGAATCTGTTTGGCATGAAATCATTACGCATTATCTACATAATATGTCAGAGGTGATATTGCCTAAAGGGTGAATCCCTCAGAATCTGTTTAATATGTAATTACAGCGCATAACAGACATGACATGTCACAGTGGGTTTTTGCTTAACCCATTTATGCCTAGCGTCTACAAAAAAAGGCTTAGGCAAACAGCGTAGACCCAGATGAGCATGCGGCGTCTCATCAGGGTCTATGCTGTTTGCTTAAAGGAATTTCTGTGAGAAATATTATCAAAAAATAGAAATAAATATACCAGACATCTCTAATTTTGGAAATAAATTGATCCAATTTAGAAGGATGGGAGATTCCACTCGGCATAAACCGGTTAATGGATTATTGTCACAAAATATGTTTAGAATGTCAGATTAACGCATCACCTACTTTAAATGTATCGGCGAGTATATTGCTTGATGTGAGAATGTCATAGAATATGTATAGTATGCAATTATATATGTAATCACAACGCATTACCTACACATGATGTCAAGGGAGGGATTATGATGATTTTGTGAATGTCATAGAATCTGTTGAGAATGTCATAACAATTTTTTAACTACATAACATGTCAATGCGGAGATATTGCTTAATGAGCGAATTTCACAGAATCTATTTAGCATGTCACCACAACAGATTACCTAAACAAAATGTCAATGCGGGAATATTGCTTAATGGGCGAATGTCACAGAATTTATTAAGCATGTCACCACAACGCATTACCTAAATAACATGTCACGGCGGGGATAATGCTTAATCAGTAAATGTCAAAGAATATGTTAAGTATGTAATCACAACGCATTACCTACACACTAATACCTACACAAAATGTCACGAGAGATATTGTGTAATGGATAAATGTCACAGAATATATTTAGTATGTCATCAACTGGCATTACCTACACAACATGTAACGGCGGGTATATTGCTTTATGAGTCAATGATACAGAATTTGTATAGTATGCCATCGCAAATTACGTACTTAAAATGATATGGCAGGGATCTTGTTAAATAGTTGACTGTCACATACTCTGTCTAATATGTCATCATAACTTATTACCTACACAACATGTGACTAGAGATATTGTTTTATGGATGTATGTCACATAAAAACAATTATAATGTCATCACATCGAATTGCCTACATAGTTAGTCACGGCGAAGATATTGCTTAATGTAATCAAAACGCATTACCTACATAACATGCCATAGCGGTGATATTGCTTAATGGGTGAATGTCAAATGATATACCGGGATATTTAGAATGTCATAACAATGCACAACTTATAAAACATGTCACGGCGGGTATATTGCTGATTTGGTCAATGTCACCGAATATGTTATAATGTCATCACAACGCATTCCATACACAGCATGTTGTGACAGTGATTTTTCTTCATGGATAAATGTCAAAAAATTCCTTTAGTAAGTCGTCACAACGCATAATGTACATGACATGTCACGGAGGATCTGACTGGGAAGCGTACATATTGAAAACGTACCAACTGTTCTTTCGCACACTGATGTACATTGCTAATTTCTTTCTTGAATCTGTGACAAAAAGTTAAAAAAAAATCATTTTGATAAACTGTGAACAAGTCTCTTTAACGTCGCAACGTCATTTCATCAAAATAAGGGAATGCGATATGTCAATCGAACGAAAACAAGCCAATTATGTGGGTAAAGAGATAATTTTACAAAGTACACAAATTTGCCCCTGTACATAATATACTTGTCTCTGGCAAACGAATATTCGGGTCGCTATTACAACAATGAATGTCCGATGTTTAAAATATTTACCGATGTACATGCAAAGCCGCATTACCCTGGATAAGTTTTGAGACGTCTTGAGGTACGTTTTGACCACAGTTTGGTACGTTTTCAATATGTACGCTTCAGTTGTGGGATGTTTTTACCAGATCACTCCCGTATTTATATATATTTATCGATATAGATATGTGTCATGACCAGGTCCGATTATCAGGTAATTAATATCTTTGAAATTTAAAATGTATTATATGTAGTTACTATAATTATTTATCTGAAAATTGTAGGGACACGGATACCACACAGATCCTTCTAAAAACGTATACCACACAGATCATATTACAATAAGAATGTTTTTCTCGAACTGATTTTCATAAATATATTACAGAAACCTGAAAATGCAGACAAAATGATATATTATAAGCTCCGCCATTAACGTTTTTTGCTTAATTTTACCAGAGGTGATGTGTCTGTCTCAAAGTCCCCACACTGATCTTTCATGTTTCTACCAGTTAAAACGCGCGGTTGCACTTTACTAACAAAATACTAATTTGTTTAAAACAAATCATGATACCTAAAGAAAACGCTCACGAATTAGCGGGCTCCCCACTTTATCCCATTAAAAATGGTGAAATATTTAAAAAGAAATCCTTGAAAATGTAACTGAGTCGCGCTTTTGTTGACAGTTGTCTCCCCACACAGATCCTAAAAGTCACGTGGTATAGGCACCGTGATTTTAAAATTGGTTCATAATTATTATAAATGAAAATGATCACATTTAAAAAACGTTAATTAAACAAAAAAAGAATCACCTACCTATCGACCCCACTGCCATGTAATGGGTCAAATTATACCAAACAAACAATGTTTAAGGGATGGCCTTACTTCGAGAGTTTAACATTTTTTGGTAAATGTGTGACAGTGCTTTTGAAATCGTGGAGTATACACTGGTTGAAAGAAAAGAAGAAACATTTCGGTAAAATATACGAAATAGAAATCCCACTTCGCGCCCTATGGCATAATAGTCAGACAGACAGACCCAAACTTACTCAAAATAATTGTCTTAATAATAAATTTCATTAAACGAACGGCAATGTATTAAATTGCATTTATAATGCAAAATAAATGCGTTAGTAACCAAGGAATGATGCTATCGGTAGATTGTTCTGGTAAAACATGACAAACGCGTTTTGGATTTTTCCAGATTCGTTCCACACTGTTGGTCCATATTGTATGTTATGTTGCTATAGACGTATTTCAACTAGTTGTTTATTGAATCTAGATATATGATGAGTGTGAATACTCTGTAGTCGCGAGATAATCCAGTAATTGAAATTGGCTACCACTGGAAATGTGCAGTTAATATAATAATGTAATTGAATGGGGTTAACGCTGCAGGTTTGCTATTCATGTCATTTCTTACATCAATCAAGCGAGCAAATGCTATTTCTGGTAGTTCGCGTGGCAGGTAATCAAGAGAACTGATGGCTTAAAAGAAGAATTAATTGAAATTTTAAGGTACACACAGCACATTTATTTATCAAACCAGGTACGAGATTTTAAAAATCGGTCATCATGCTTTTGAAGGGATGTATGGCACAATGATTGATTTCAACACGTATAAAATGAGTCGTGTTCTGAGAAAACTGGGCATAATGCATGTGCGTCAAGTGTCGTCCCAGATCTGCACAGGCTAATCAGGGACGACACTTTCTGCTTTTATGACATTTTTGTTTAAAGAAGTCTCTTCTGAGCAAAAATCCAAATTAGGCTGAAAGTGTCGTCCCTGATTAGCCTGTGCGGACTGCACATGCTAATCTGGGACGACACTTTACGCACATGCATTATGCCCAGTTTTCTCAGAACGCGACACAAATGGGTTAATGACACGATGATTGATTATATATAACAAGAAATATCTTTTTAAAACGATATTCGGCGTATATCATGACTTTGAAATAAAGTTATAACATTTACGTTTAGAAATAATGAAATTAAAACAATGGTTTTATAGTTGTGTTGTTGTTGTTTTTTCACTTGTTTTTTAGTCGCATATCCAACGCATGAAATATGTGTTATTAAGTTCACGTATATTCAAACCACACGATAGTGTTTGTAGATAAATATCAAATCATACGTGTCCGCAAAAGGCTAATTAAGTAATTATGTGTTTATTTCTTGCGCAGATTGCGCAGTCTGGTCAGGAGCTACGCTGTCCGTTATAAAACCACACAAGGCTTCATGATCCCATTAGGTATCTCCTGACCAGACTGCGAGATGGGCATATGGCATAAGACCCATTTTCGCATGACGCTGGTCTTTAACAATCACATTGCGTCTCGTAAATGGAACATCTAAGCACAATACTTTTCGATAGAAAATTGAATTCAAACTGTGTTACTTATAGCAAACTGGCCAATTTCGGCAGCCTATTCAGACTTTCACGAACGATTTCCAGACGGGCTGACCGAGTACGGCAAACATTTGTGGTTAGATAGTTAAACGATTTCCCTGTTATCTTGACACTACACTATTTAGTAGTGTTTTCTTCCTCATCGTGAAAGCAATACTGAGTTATCAACGTTTGTCGATAGTCCATTATGTCTTCCCATGACGATGAAGTGACCAAGTACTGACCCTGAAATTCTGCGAGATAGATTTCAACCCGTAATTGTAACTGGGCAAAAGATTGTGTCTATGTATCGAATGAACATGCTGAGAGTAGTCCGGAATGCCTCATACTAAACAGTGTTACATCCTATACGCTGTACACCGACGCAGAGTTGTGACCAAAGTTCTGGGAGATTTTTTTCGAATTAGCCAATCAAGTATTCGAATGTATTCATTCGGGTCTGCTGGCGTTATGTTAAGGTAATTTAAGGTGAAAGGCTGTGTTTAACAGCTACGCCGAATAACAGTCCCTTAAACAAAGAAGCAAAATGTCTGCATGACCAAAGCCCTAGCAGAGATCCAAGAGTAGAGATAGGAACAGATGACATAAGAAAGAACGATCCTTTGACAATGTCCCTTTGTCCTATTTATTATGTATTATGCTGATGGATAACCGTCATCCCGGCCAAGGTTGATTATTATCAGTAAAAACACCCGACCCGATAATATCTTAAGAAGAACATCACAGCGCATTACCAGCAACACATTTCATTGTGAGATATTTCTTAAAGCCACACACCTCGAAATGAAATACATGTTAATCAATACATATAGATGCAATTTGAAAGTGTGCAAAATTGTCATTAAATCTATAGCCTAGTTAGCAAGTAATTTATTATTTTTCAAACGGTACCGCTTTTAAAACGGAAAGTAGGATTTCTAGACGTATACGTCCATTTCGACAAACGCGATTATTTTTAAGTTTTANTTAAATAATGGTTCATTTTCTGAAACAGTGTAGAGATGAACTTTTTTTTTATTTGATTATATTTCTGAGATGCTTGTTGCTGGTCATCATGGAACAGAATAGGCAATTGAATATGGCTTGATTACTTTTTTCAGAAAGGCTACAGAAACTCAGTGAAGAACAGAGACGTTTACTGAAGTCACTGTAAAAAACCAAGATCGCTTTAAGAAAGGAACTTCGGCGTGAAGACTGTGAAAAAGTGATAAATAAATATGAAGTTATAAGCAGTTTGTTCTGGCAAAAAATAAAGAACACCATTTATAACTGGATTACTTGTGAAAAGCGAAAAACAAAAAAGTTGTTATAGACGTGGATACTGTTAATAGGTATATAATGAACAATATTACAGTAATTGTTAATGCTGACTACCTGACGTGAAACTGTATGGTTGTCAGACAAAGAACAATAATTGTTTTGTCAGTCCGACAAAGCGTAGTGGTTAGTGCACGGGGCCACAGTTCAGAGGTTCAAGATTCGATCTCTTCTTTGGCTTCATTCAAACATTGTGATTCAAGTGGAATTGCTGCTATCCTCTGAATGTGAATATGCACACTCTGTTTTATCATATGTGCTATTATTGAGGAATGACAATTGTTTATTCCTCTTAAGTCTTTGATTGTACACATGGTGTTCTAAGGCATGTATTGACATTTAAGTTATAAATGGTTATGAACTTTATTCAATAGTCAAAGTTAAAAATACGCATTTTAGTTTTATGTATTTCAGAACTGAAATGCTACTTTCTCTTCATTTTTGCTTACAAGAAACATGTGCAATTTGTTAAATTTATAACATAATAGATATTTCAATTTGGGTTCTTGTAGAATATACCTTAGTTGGGAGTTAAGATGGGAACGGCATTGACCACGAAGTTTGATAGGCCTGAGTGGTAAATTGTTCGCATCTAAATGACGAACTGTGGTATATTCTCCAACAATTCACGAACCAATATCTATTATTTTCATTTTGACATGACTTCCTAACAGGAAAAACTTGTGCAACAAAATATTTAAACAATGAAACTGTCATTGGGGTGTTTACGGTCTATCACAGTAATCAACCCACCTTCAATAAAACTATATCGCAGTGCATAGGTGAAGAACTGGCTCGGTTGAACATAAAACTCCATGTGTTTTCCTGCGTCATATACTGCATATTCCCTATGTTTATTTTCAAATTACATATTTATATAGTATAAACCTGTTTAAACAATGTTCAGCCTTCTTTATCCGGCAGTTCTTTGACCATATTGTTGTTAGCAAGTAACACTGTACAACAAGGTGACTCTTTTTCTCAATTCTCAATATAACTGTTTTAATGACTTTGAAATAGATTATGAGTTGCTAAATTCCTTGGAAACTTTTGACCATATATGTATAAATAAATTGTTATTATTATGTTTTCTTGATGGTTAAGGCATTGCTATATTCACTCTTCTATATTATAGGCTTTGGAAGAAATGTAGTCTTTGATTTTCTATAATATACATCTATAATTTGATCTTTTCCAGATGATATTGTATGAACTTGACATTTGTTCTAGGTGTTAACTAACTTTGAAACTTCTATTTGTCATGAAAATGTCTGGGAGTATTTCATTAACAACGCATCATATAGTCTACCTGCCTTATTGACAATGAAGCAAATTAACACCATAACATAATTAATGTCATTGGATTGGCCTATATGATGTGATTATGCTTGGTGCTTACAAGATGATTTTGCTTTAGAAGAATGAATGTTGAAACTGTTTTAAACTGACGTTTCTAATGGATTATATTTTAAGATATTTATAGATTTAAACAAATATTTATGAGTTAATCCGTACAAACAATATAATACGCATTAAAAACAACAGACACAATACTGTTAAATAAAATTGAAAAAGGCCTTAATAAACAAATAGTTTGTTAAGCGTAATGCAACGGACCCACGAAAAATCGCTGCGACCCAATTTGTTTGGGCCTTCCTGGATTTAATTTTGAGGCTTAACACTTATAGGCAAAATAACAAAAATAATTGGACCGACCGACCCACCTCCAAAAGTCGGTGTTGCGATACGTTAAACATTTTATTTAATTTAGGCCTAATTTGATTTATATGTTAAGGTAGACCTCTGTGTGGTGAAGAATACGTCATAAAAACAATATGTTTGATGGTACCTCTAAATGATAATCTGATATATGTGTTCTCTGTGTGGGACATCCCGAGGTATGCACCTCACAATGTTTGTAGAATACGCATATCTTAAAATGCAAAATATTGAAAAATACAATTGATGCATGGGTTTAAGTTACCAAAACTGTTGCCTGTCTATATTTATCATTCAAATATTTCATCAAATAAGGGTAGACCTCGATGTGTTAGTACGGAACAAAGGACCTCTCTCTGTGATATAAACCGGTATGTGTGTGTGTGTGCGTGTGTGTATGTATGCAGTAAATTGGACAGATATATCATTACTTTAAAACACCCCAATTCCATTACCGTATGCCTTTATCCATTTTTGCATCTTCTTGTTTCAATTTTTTGTTTTTGTTCTTTTCCTCTTGTGTTTTTTTTTCTTCATATTTATTCCATTGTATATGTCACAATGAAATGTTTACTATACTTATACAACACATCCCTTTTGCATCGAATACCGAAACATGGAAAATAATTCATTCCATGTATCTTTCTGTTTGTTTTGAATTAAGTTGATAATACTTATCCAGATTATATTTCAAAGTGAACTAAAATAACTTCACTCTGATACCATGAATAGGTTTTGCAGTTGTGTTGCTATGGAAACCTGTTAAATAACTTCCAATATGGCCGCCAGGCATACAGGAAAATGTGAAAAAATACAACAAAAACATGATTACTTGATAACAGTTGACAAATATTTTATTCTGATTGATAGTAAAGTCAATATACACTTTGACCCCCAAAAAGCTACAAAAGGTATTTTAACTGATACTGGTAGGGTAGAAGGTCCTTTAAAACGTATCAAAAGTTTTTTTTCAAACAGCAACCAAGATGGCCGCCAAGACCTATTAATGATCATAACTATGTAACTATCCGATCAAATTTGATGCAACATAGCATCCCATTAAAGTCAGAGTTGTGCTGATCATATCAATCATGCTGGCCTTGTTTCTGTCACGAGACAAAAAGTCTTCCTTTTTTACATGAGCATTCTGTTTCTGTGCTTTCACAATATGATTCACCTTTGTTTCATCGTCTCAGGTGAGTGTTATCTTTGTTATTATAACCGTCTTCGTAGCCATCGAACCCCACTGTCGCTTGTCCGTAATGCCTTTCTCTGAATCTCAGAAGACTTGACTATTGCGGTATATGAGTTGCCCTTCCCCATGGTCAACGATGCAGCAAATTACCATCATCATGCATCTGTTTCATGAATACAGTTCATCACAGCCTCACATGATGTGTCTACGGCATACTCACAAATTGCCTGAGCGATCTGAGGCTTTCTCTCTGCTGTACAAAGTATGTTCTTGGCTTCAAAGAATGCAGCAGGATGGAGGCTCAGTTCATTAGACAATACGACTGCAAGGGAAGGATCTCCAGAATTTGACACCACCAGGAAATGCTGGAACCGAAGAGCAGGATAAAAAGCACGGTTAGAAGCGATCTTAACAGCCAAGCTCTGTATTTTCTCGTTAATTTATAAGCAAAGACCGACTTTCTTATGATATCTCTTATGATCGTTTTCCCAACCGCCTCAATTGCATAAACATTTACATCTGACCCAGCCACTATCTCATTGACCATGTTTCTCAAAGTAGGGTCAGCTGTGTATGGTAAGCAGGTTGTAATCTGTGTCTGCATTTTCTCTAGATCAGAAGAATCCCCTTTGATGCACGCCTCAGTTGAGTCTTTGTGTTGTGGACTTGTTGTATAGGTCAGGTCTGTGAAATCCTGCATCGCACTGTTGTGCTCGGATGTTGCAGATAGGGTCCAAGAGGTTTGCATTTCCTCGGTCATTCCACTGCCGCGAGTTAGACCACATTTGCTCTATAAAAACATCATCCATGTTTGCTCAATGACAAGATCAAGTCCTAGCCCAGCCCAGCACTGATGGCTCCTACTAATAAAGTGAAAACCAATTCCGAACTTTTGATAAACGTCTGGGTGCGTTTCCTCTAGGTTGCTTATTTGCTGCAGATACATGAAGTTATAAGCAGATTGCAGGTTATGTACCCAGCTGCAGCAAAGATGGATAGTCCATCGGGCACTGCCTGCTAATGCATCAGCCAACACCCATTACGATATGCTTTAATCAACACCATTGAATTGATAATCATAAGCTGGTAATTCAGCCATACTATTCTTTGAGGTCTGGGAAAGTTCATGTTTCTTCTTTTCTGTGGCCATCTCGAGTTTGATCAAAATCGCATAATATGTATCATCTGTTAGCGTCGTTTTGTCCCTAAGAAGGGAACAGTGCAAATCCTTGGCATGATCGAGCAGTATCTGAATGTCTGGATCTTCCTGGGTCATTTCGGCTGTAAGCTGGCTGTGTATGCACTTTTCAACAAGAAGATGGTCCCGTGACCCTGGACAGCTTTTAGTGTCACAATGTGCACAATTGCATTTTTTCCACAGACAGCCATAAGTATATTTTTGAGACCGTTTTCTTCCATGAGGGATCCTTTGCCCACCCCCCACCCCAAAACAAAAAACAATAATAATTCTGAACAACCTTTTCAACTACTTTGTGGTGCATCAATGATGATTTCGGCAGCCTTCCAATACATGGGTGGGTCAAACGTTGCAATGGTGTGAAGGTTGTGGCAAGGTTTCAAACTAAGGCTAATGTTGACAGAATGCACGCTTTGTCCCCATTGTACCTTTTAATCATAGGCAAGAACTTGACTTACAACAGCCAAGGGTATTGGCTTTTCTGATGCAAGATACGCATCATTCCCTGCCAATTCAGTGTTGCCTTAAGCTGAAAAATATCGATCCTGTTGTTAAAAAACAGAAATCGCGGCAGGTCCAAAGTATGGCGTTTCACATAACAAGCATCACGTCAACAGTAATGGACTTGTGGTCCTTCGTATTGTGTCGTTGGACGCCATGCGAGATTTCTGTGTTACATAATACACTAAAAATATGTCTGACAATCTTAATGTGTTCTTTGCCCCTCGAAACCTCGGTATAGACACCAAAATCATCAAATGTGAGTGGATAGTTACATAGTTATGAACATTAATGGGTTTTGGTGGCCATCTTGGCGGCCATTTTGGCAACCATGTTGGATTTGTGTGTAATATAATCAACTTAAACAATGTCTGATGATATAAATGTGTCCTTTGCCCCTTGAAACCTATGTATAGCCACCAAAATAATCAAANATATACGGAGCCACGATCTGTGAAAAGGGGGATTAATGCATGTGAGTAAATTGTCGTCCCCGATTAGCATGTGCAATCCGCACATGCTTATCAGGGACGACACCTTCCGCTTTTATTGTATTTTTCGTTGAAAGGAAGACTCTTTTTGACGAAAATCCAGTTAAGGCGGAAAGTGTCGTTCAGGATTAGCCTGTGCGAACTGCACAGGCTAATCTGGGATGACACTTTACGCACACGCAGAAAACCCCCTTTTCACACAGCGCGGCTCAATTGTTTTTATTTTCCCAGTGCATATATACATAATGACCTTTAATGGGACACTAAGTGTCAAGAGGCACTTCAGGTCGGCCATTCGCCCACATAGCTGGACAGATAACGTTAGCACACAGACAGAACAGGAGGGAAATCAGGTTATTGGGGTTATCGCCCTAACCACAGTGTTTGTACAATTAAAACTTAAAAGATAAAGGTAGATACGGTAAATACGAATGGTGAAATTAAATTAAGGCAAGAAACGTAAAGTGTGTTTGTTGATCTTGACCTCACATGCATTCTTTATTTCGATATGTACCGTCTTGTTGTATGTACAGAAACACTCTATACGTGCGGACATTTCCGGCTGAAGCGAAATATGCCATGTTAACGTTTTATTATTCCTTACTCATGTGCTCCTCGCTTTTTTGTCGTATACATTATGAATCCATTCGAATATGTCTAAACAAACACAAATTATTGTCCATGTGAATGTAATAACAATGCGTGTGTTTAAATATAACCGGTGATGTTCAAAGTAGACGAGTACATACCGGTCGGATAAATGCGATTCGATGTGAACTTAAGTTGTAAACAAATACAGCATGCAAATATATGGTTAAATATGCACGTACATTTTATTTTATTTCCTTGTTCATAGATCGAAACGTGAAGAAAATCACGATTCTTTAATTTTATAATTATAGAACTTTTATCTGGATTCCTTTAAAGTTACTGACTGAGTGGTTGATAGAACGATGGAGTAAATACATGAATTGAATGGTGGAATTAATATAGAACGACGGACAGCTTTGTTAATAAGCATAAACCTATCAAAGTTCGTTGCAACGTCGCACATATCAACGAATATAACTTTTGCTCAGCCTTCATAAGCACTACGTGAACAAATATTGGTCTGGACAAAAACACTGTTTATCTAAGGTCAATGTCCTTGTATGTCTAATGGATTATTTAAAATCCCCCACGAGAATATCAATCACTAGATAGAGTTTAATTTATTGAGAACAACGTATGTAATGAGTTGTAATGAGTTGATATTTTGGTCATGGCCACTTAAAATCGAAACTATCGAAAACAACACCGATGTTTGTACAGCAAAACGTGAATGATAGCGTATGACATAAAGCAAAATTATATAACACGGTGCTATTTTTAACAAGATGTGCAAATTTAGTAATCCGATTAATGGATAATATCGAAGCAAATCCTACATGATGCAACATTTAATTATCCCAAAGGCCGATTGGTGGTTCACATAACAGTGGTCCTATGTGGCCACCGACCACTGACTAACAGACATGGTCGAAGCAAGACCTTGTTGCCCCACAGCTACACACCAAGTACTTATTGTCCCACTGCATCTAAACAAGTACTCAACAAGTACTAATTGCCCCATTGCATGTAAACAAGTAGTCAACAAGTAATAATTGCCCCATTGCATGTAAACAAGTACTCAACAAGTACTAATTGTTCCACTGCATCTAAACAAGTACTCAACAAGTACGAATTGCCCCATTGCATGTAAACAAGTACTCAACAAGTACTAATTGTTTCACTGCATCTAAACAAGTACTCAACAAGTACTAATTGCCCCATTGCATGTAAACAAGTACTCAACAATTACAATTGCCACACTGCTTCTAAACAAGTACTCAACAAGTACTAATTGCCCCACTGCTTCTAAACAAGTACTCAACAAGTAATAATTGCCCCATTGCATCTAAACAAGTACTCAACAAGTACTTATTGGTAACATAGATTTAACAAGATACAAACTGCTCTTTTTATTTTTGCGATAAAATATATTTAACATGTTCATGTACCATGTTAGTGTTCTTGTGCCGTATGAAAAGATATCGTTGCGGGAAATTAAAATGGAATAAATTGTCCCACAAAAAAAATAAAAACGAGCATTTTGTATCTCGTTTAATCTGAGTTAATATGGGTAAACATTATTTTACGAAATATGTTACGAAATATTCGTTAATTTTGAGTGTTAATGGGGCTTTAACGACAATTCTCTAACACTATATATTGTTCGGAAACCATGTGCCATAATTTATTTGAGATTAATTCCATCATTTTATATATGTACCGTAATAATGTGATCTTATATTACCCCATATTTTCATCAGCGAAAATAAATGTATCACTTCTGTACGGTAACTTGATTTACGAAGTGTTAGGCACATTTATCATAATGCGATAATTCGATCATATATTACCCCATATTTTCGTGAGCGAAAATAACCCTTATACTTCTGTACGATAAATTGATTAATGAATTGTTATGAAAAGTGTTAATTAACATTGTCATAAAATATTAGCAAGACAAACGCCCGTGGTTAAAAAAACAACACTCTTACTGACACGTTAATGTATTGTGGTAAATTGCACGTTCCTTATTTAATGTTTTTTGTTTGATGTTTTTTGTTTGATGAATTTTTGTTTTCAGAAAATGGACAAAATATAGTATACCAAGAAAACACAGACAAAACAATTATTGCAAGTGCATGAGCTTTTGTCTGTAAAGGGACTGAAAACCACGAATGACGAAAAAAGAAAAGTTCTAGAATATCGTAATTTTTTTACCATTATTAGTTTATATTGTTTAAAATATCACACCTATTTTCGCGATGTACTTTCAATTTCACATCGCGAAATTTTATTACCGAATATACTGAAAATATGAACTTTTTTCAAGAAATGTTATATACAAGTCGTCTCTCTCTCCCTTTCCCTCTCTCCCTCTCTCTCTCTTTCTCTCTCTTTCTCGCCGTTTTCCCTCCTTAAATTAAGGAAATGTGGGAGATGACAATAACATTTGTACAATAACTTAACACAAGTAATCAAAGATGTTTGTTTAAAAAATGTATGCATATTCCAAAAAGGTGTCATAACTTATATTTTTCTTACGATATAGAACAAGCAGGGCTCCAGATGCGATCAAACATTTCATAGACAACGTGAACAACGAGAATAAGATGGTTGAAGAATATGATCGCATTATTCACAAATGTGATAGATAAGATAAGAAAAAAGTGTTTGTGAATAATATAATGGCAAAACACACACATGAAACCCCGTCATCAAACTTATTTGAATGCAATATATCTGCGACGGTGTTTTACCATAGCCGGTGGTATTTGAAAGGTCAACCCTCGTTACAGAATCAAAACCTTCATGTTTCGACTTTTAAATCTTCATCATGTAAGATAGCACTGTTACGTAGCCTAGTAATAAATTTAAAACACAGGCTTTCACACAATACCACATTTGTATGCGATGTTTCTCGTTCAGATGTATGTACAATTTGATAGTATACATATGCGTATGGTATAAATACCACTATACAAATATATGTGTTGTTCTAGTTATTAACTTGTCAAATAAATATTCGTTTTAAAACTCAATCAAAACAGTATTTATTAACCACAAGATGAAAACTAAACATGCATATTTAACCAAGATCACATAAAACATGTTAGGATTGATAACAAACATGTTATGTCCTGTTTTAGCATGGGAAACGATCACGTACAAAGTACACAAGAACGCTACAAAAAATACATTAAAGGGACCTGTTCACGTTTTGATAAATTGACAAAATTGAGAAACAAAAAAATGTTTTAGATTTGCACATTTTCGTTGTAGTTTTTTGTATGCAAACAGTAATACTTAACATTAACCATGCTCTAAAAAAATCCATTCTATGCATCTTTTGACGATTTAAAAACCTGAAAATTATAAAGTGTTACAAACGCGAAACGATTGAATAATTTGGAGAGTTCAGTTGTTATCGTTATATTTTGTGACATTACGAGGATTGCTTATATAAAGTAAAAAAAAAATACACCACTCACAATATGAGCATGGATGGCTGAGTCGTTTAAGCGCTAGACTTTGACTCCAAGGGTCAGTGGTTCGAGCCCAGGTGTGGATTACTTTGATTCTTTCTTTAATTTTATTTTTGTTTTATACTGGATCTGTGAGCAAGTCCCTTTAACGGGCATCAGAATCATGTATGGGTTCACTGCATTTTTCGGCGCATGCCCAAGGTAAATAGGAAGTTTAGAGAGATCTTAACGTTATAAACGGCTCAGTCTTCCTCGTTGGTTCGTCCAATCAGATCTTACAAGTAGCTTTAATCACTGAAAAACATTTCATTCAAACTTTGCGACTGCACCTTGATCTAAATAGAGACCACATTGTTTTTAAATGACTAAATGCTATTTTTAATGTCAAGCTAGTTTCATCGAGGTTTAACAAACAAACACTTTATTCTGTGGAGTGTGCCTTTGAAATGGTATCGAAATCCGCGACCTTGAATCGACAATTAATTAACTGTGGTCTTCGTGGACGTATCTTGAGTTAAAATAAGTCTCGGTATTTTATATATATACCGATTGTTTAAAATAGGAGTCCATTTGCAGTCTGTTTTTCCTTAGAACCAAGAAACAATCGGTGCATTTTCACAACTCGAAACAAAGCATCTGCTTACCTGAAAGCGGGAAAGTCATGCAAATCACACTTTTGCGAATCTGCTATTTTGATTTGAGGGAGAGCAGGACAACAGCAGATACAGAAGAATATCACATGTTACAATGTCTTTAATTGGTGGAATTGAACATGTACTGCATAAATTTAAGTTGGGGTGAAAAGCGACGGTAGGCCACTATTTTGTACTTAATGTGAGAAAACGGGGACGCTCGTCCTGTCCGGAAACTGGTTAAGCACGTAAAAGCAGCTCATTGTGTTAAAACGTAAATCCACCCACTCAAAAACCATTATCATATTTCACTGTCAAACGCCCTATTGTTGAAAGAATGTGTGTCGTTCATACCCGAGTAATCTGATCTCCTCCATTGAATTTCGTGAGGTCTTTAAAGTGGTTTTGAAAAGAGCGCGCTTAAAATACATATATAAGCTACATTTTCAGTCAAGTAATAGATCTCATTACGCGATCATATTTTTTACTACAGTTCAAGTAAGGTTATAAAATATACTATCTTTGAAATCACATACAGTTGAACATGATTCAGCGCACATTGGTGCACATACACGCACACACGTGTGAAGCATTCGGGATTAGTTTCCAATCTCACTCCAAATAAGGATTAACGAATAAAATATGTAAATGTATATAATAGAAATAACTATTTAAATGCTATTTAAAAGGTTTGGATAATGTTTTGAAATGATTATTAAAATGAGAAACGGTCGATAAAGACTGAACTTGCATGTACTTTTATATTTGGGTCTTGATACGGTCTTGTTCACTCGTATCAACACTGTATACATATAACTCATAATCACACTATTTTACACACTTGTGGTTCATACCTGGGTCTCCATTGCACCATGTGTTACGAATAATTCTCCATCTCAAATGAATTGCAGGTCAATCAAGAAAGATTGCTATCCTATTCGTCGACTGTTTAACACTTCTAAATCGACACCCAGCTGGTGCAACCCAAAACAGGCGCCATGTTCTTTAACATACAACGAGAAATCCTCGTTGGTCCGAAGCGCTCACCCAGTTTAAAAACTCGACATAGACCTAACATCTGTCTCGCATCAGACATAAGAGCCTTGCTCTGTGAAAAGGGGGTTTAATGCATTTGCCCAAAGTGTCGTCCGAAATTAGCCTTTGCAGTCCGCACAGGAAAATCAGGGGCGACACTTTCCACATAGACTTGATTTTAGTGTAGAAGAGACTTCATTTGAACAAAAATATCATAAAAGCGGAAAGTGTCGTCCTTGATTTGCCTGTCCAGACTGCACAGGCTAATCTGGGACGACACTTTACGCACATGCATTAAACCCTCTTTTCACAGAGCGAGGCTCATATATTTTACTCCTGTTGCTTGAAATTGAAAGTGTGATACAGATAACTCTGTCCAATATTTTCCTGCAACTGAGACTCTATGGTCATAACAAATTGAACTATAGTAGTAAAGAAAAGACTCAAAAGGAAGTCAACATCTTCCACGTTGCCTACTGTTTTCTTGCCATCAAAGGGAACTAACTCTGATGTGATTATTTTAAACCACACCTGACCATTTTGGACTGTTTTGGAGTCTTAAACTAGCACTTATCCGAATTCGAATGCTGCGCAAGTTTTGTCAAGACCGGCATAACAGTTACGAGAATCAAAATTAAGTAATAATGCCTCACCAAGTTCTTTTGCGTAATATTGTTTTCTAACGTAAAAGGAGAAATAACTCCGGCGTTCCTGGTCAGATCTTTCGCATTATCGAATTGCCACAACCCAAGATCTTAATAATTTGGACTTCGGTGGTGAGTATAGGTCCAGAGTTTGTCTTGCCATGGAGCGAAATAGAAGCGCCGTATGCTTCCCAAGGGACGATATGCATGGTCGCAGCTCAATGTATTAAATTGAACATTATATTCTATGGATTGTATTTGTAGATCTGTAACAATAATCCCCGTACAATATCAGCTTAAATCCGATCAGATTTTATCAAATATAGATTGCACACATGCATAAGTGCAGAATGCTAACATACGTGTGCATTAACATTTCATCATCAGACAGAACGCAACCTGCCAGACAACTCTGACAAATAAAGCAAATGTTTGACACGATTCAAACCTATTGTCTGACAAGATTCAAATCTAATTTTCTGAAAATGTGTCCGACAGGACGTTCGGAGGTTTCGCGGAGTCTACCTTACAATTAAACTTGTAAAAAGACACGTCGGTGAACGGGGATTGGTGTTTATTCAAATACATAATTATATTTACTGAAGGATAAGTGCATATAGGTGTGCATGACAATTACGTTATAAACCACAATTAAAATTTGAAATATTCGAGGACGGTGATTAAATTTCCATATAATTAGCTTATGAGATACGGAATACAATCTAACTCGTTTCATGTTACTGTCTAAATAACTCCGCATACAAATCGGAAAACATACTCAAACAAAGCCCTATTGATCTGCTAAAAAAAATCATATTCATATAAATCTGTATTCATAATCGATTCCACATTTAGCCACAAGGTTAAAATCAGTTTCGCTGTGACGTCACGATATCAAATCCGATATGGGTCAAATAGAGCCAAATAATAATGGCGCAAATCGTTGCTATTTGTACATCGGACGGTGTATAAATAATAGGCTATCAAAAAAACGTCATCGATTCTTCGAGGGGGTATTGACATGACGTCACACTGAACAATCGATGATAAGAAAAACCTGACATTTATTCAGTGCGACTCGGATTATCGCAAGATAGTTTCAGTGTGTCGTCACAACAAACACTCCGAGCTAAAGGCGCGTTTCGTGGATTTATAGCTGTACGAAATATATGGCCTCTTTGATAAGACGTGTTTAGTTCTGATCTTTGATTTCTAGTAAGAAACGTAATGTATGCCTGATAAGCGCTTGTTCATTTTACAAATGACTTGAGCCCCGTCCAACTTTTCTATATTTGCTAATCACAAACATTTGATACCCCAAAATCTGTCTTTCAATGGACTTCTTCTTCTTCCCATTAATTGCAGGGCTCCTCTGGAGCATCGACGCAATTTGACTATTTAATTAGTCTTGGGCCCGGGTAGAACCAGTACTTTGTGTCTTTGGGGGAGATAAAAAAGACCGCTCCCATAGTGGGGATCAAACCCGTGACCTCCCGATCGCAAGGCGGAAATTATGTCCACTACACCAGTCTCGCCTTTTTTCCTGTTGAGCAATTCCTCCGCGCAGTCCGGCGAGTCCAGTCGTCTCGTGCTTAGGGACCTAGATCACCGAGGGTTAAGGGACCCGTCGGCTACCCTCATCCGGTTTCGCCGGCCAGTGGAAGCCGTTTGCCGGGCTATGGCCACTGCGTACGTTTTAGTTTGTTTTAGCTTCTTAGTTGAGTGACAAGTGGGGACCAACGGCGGACGAGCTACCCTATAGAGAGCTAGACATTTCCCCCAAGCGGAGGTACTACCCCGTCTTGACCACCCCGTAGTTAGTCTATACAGATGTGATGCTTGTATTACAAACTAAATGTAAAGTAATAAAACAAATCGGGTCGTCGCGTTATGGAAACAATGTCTAAACGAATTGATCTTCATGCAGAAGACGTTATTAAATATGCTTTTACTAAATTGTGAACAATTCATTTTCATGTCAGAGTATTGCTATATCACAAAAAAGGTACTTAAATCTTACAACTCCGTAGTGCATGACTGTCACTAATAGATTTCCATATAGCTTATATAGGACAGAAAAGCTTATTTAGAAATACATTAATTGCGAATATATTAAGCCGATATATATATATCATCAACACAGTACGACCAAAATCTTGAAACATAACCTTTGAAGGAGTTGGAATTTGTCACACTGACGTCACATCGACACATAAACATCGTGTGCGGGCGGACTTGGAGGTCAAATCAGATTTAATGCAAATACAAATGACTATTTGTTCATCGGACGGTGTCATCGATTCTTCGAGGGGGTATTGTCGTGACGTCACATCGAACAATCGGCGATAAGAAAAGCCTGACATCTATTCAATGCGACCCAGATTATCGCCAGCTATTTTCAGTGTGTCGTCACAACAAACACTCCGAGCTAAAACCGCGTCTCATGGATTTGTGGATTTATAGCTGCACGAAATATATGACCTCCTTGATAAGACGTATTTAGTTAGTTCTGATCTTTCATTGCCTGTAATAAACATACTGTATGTCTGATAAGCGCCTGTGCATGTAACAAATGACTTGATCCCCGTCCAACTCTTCTCTTTTTGTTAATCACATAAATTGTTACTTCCAAACATGTCTTTCAATGGACTATTATGCCTGTCTCGCCTTTTTGCCCGTTGACCAACTGGTGGTTCCTCCGCGCAGTCCGGCGTGTTCAGTCTTCTCGTGCTTAGGTAGACATACCTAGTTCGCCGAGGGTTTTGGGACCCGTCGGATACCGTCATCAGGTTTCGCCGGCCAGTCGAAACCGTTTCCCGTGGTGTGGCCAATGCGCACGTTACACGTTCTTGGAGCCACTAGTGAGAGCCGAGTGACACGTGGGGACCAACGGTGGACGAGCTTCTCTCTAGAGAGCAAGGCATGTCCCCCACCGGAGGTTCTACCCCGCCTTGNAAAGGTTGTGGGTGGGTTGGGCAATTTCCTCCCCTGAGGTGGTTCTTAAATCACATCCCTGGTAGGGCTGATCCTTGTTTTAACCTGTTTTTTTTTGTGTTACTAAATTTGGGTGTGGCATGCATACAGGCTAGCGACTGAGTCAATAACTTAAGTTTGTCTTGACAAATCTGGTTGAAACTTTGAATAAAGTTGGTTCGCATGAAAATCTAGCTCTGGATTGCAGTTAGGGCCTTTCATGACAAGGTCTTGGTCACTTACTGAACTTGAAAAACAGTGTCTGCTCAAGTACTAAAATTAGTATGAACGTATTGCACTGTGTTGGTAGCTTACATGCAAACCTTGTGATTTCAAAGTTATTGAAATCATAGTTAATAATTTATTAGTTAAACATTGAAAACCCTGTCTCGGACATGGCCATGTTTCTTGATTAAGGGACCTTTTTTTGAGGGGGTGGGGCAATATGGGGCCAACATTTGTCTTTAATATTAAATCAAAGCAAGGCCAGTTAAATTTTTCCCCATGCTAACTAAGCTACTGGAAGATTAAATAATGACAACTGACTATACCAAATATTGATGATGACGCAATTTCTTTTTCTCCACAAGGTCTCTGGTATAGACTACAGTGGGAAGGACATTCTTGTCTCAGTAGGCTCTGAAGAGTTCACAGCGTCAAAGGTAGGTTTAGTGCTTGTACACAAGCATATATGCTTGAATTAAGTCTGTATGCTTGTTTATAAGTCTATAGGGTTGTATATAAGTCTATATGCTTGGTAATATGCGATCTTTTATCTTGTTTGTAAGTTGTTTAATGAGTCCAATATACCATCTTAACTTATCGGGATTGTGAGATAACAAATTTNTATCAGAATAGCAAACAGTTTGGATCCTGATGAGACGCCCCGTCTGTGGCGTCTCATCTGGATCCAAACTGTTTGCAAATGCAAATCAAATTAATTGTAAAATACCTGGCCGGGCTAATCTCCCATAATCCCTGGCCGAAGGTTTATACATTTATATCAATAAGTACACATGTATTAGTATTGGGTACATTTACTGCTATTTTTTTATGAATGTGCAGTATGTATGTACACATACATGCAAAGAGCCACACAAAATATAACATTATTATTAGTAGTGGCAGCAGCAGCAGCAGTTGTGAAAGTATAAGTAGTAGTAGCAGCAGCATTGATGGTGGTGGTAGTAGTAGCTTTAGTATAGACGAAGAAGAAGAAGTTATAATAATACTAGTAAAATAAACAACAATAATAATAAATGTGCACTTGTTCTATTTCACAACAGCCTTTGTGAGTAACAAGCACGTGAAAATAAAACTACTTATCAACTATTGATCATATATCGTGTGACCTTGTTAGGGTATGCGAGACGACTACAACAAAAGATACCGTCGTCAAGTTGTATGTGCTATTTTGTCACCCGACGTAGATGAAGGCACGGTTATCAGTTGATGCTGTGACTAGTATATACGTGACGGTGAATAATGGGTAAAATGCATGTACGGTCAAGATAAATATAACAATAAGGTCACGCGTCACTATATCTACCAAAGTCCATGTTTTGACGTATTATAGCGCATGTTTAACCCTTTGCATGCTGGGAAATTTGTCGTCTGCTAAAATGTCGTCTGCTGAATTTCTAAAATCATCCTTTTGTTCACTTTTTTTCAAAGACCACTATCAGAATAGCAAACAGTTTGGATCCTGATGAGACGCCACGTTCTGTGGCGTCTCATCTGGATCCAAACTGTTTGCAAAGGCCTTTTAAATCCGGTTCCAGCGCTCAAAGGGTTAAAAACGAAAAAATCTGCACAGGCTAATCTGTTAGCAATTACC
>VMBQ01001603.1:75023-152240 GCA_007657795.1 Dreissena rostriformis
AAAAAAAAAATAAATAAAAAAAAAAAAAAAAAAAAAAAAAAAAAAAAAAAAAAAAAAAACGCTCATGAGACGATAGCAGTGTTTTACATTTAGTGTGAATATTGAGCAGACAATGCCGTTTGGATGTGGCTAGGACAATAGTCTAAGTAGCGAATTCATCATATTATTGACGAAAGTGTGTCTCAGCACTCCTTGCTTACTATGTGTGTGTATGTCAGAGTTTATTTACAGATCATCGCCGAGTCTTCACGACTACCTTAAGTAACCTTCCTCTGTGACCTTTCAGGGGAAAATATTTAATTTTGAGCCAAAGTAGGTCAAATTTACCCCGGCTGCCCGGGTATTCGCCAAATAAATAATTTTGATCCAAATAGACAGGGGACGATGGCCAATGAGACCTTAATGTGCATTGGTATAGAAGAATGATTTGCTAACTAGAAAGTCTCGTGTCGTCTTAAATTTTCACTGTTACTTTAAATTGTCGAGTATCGTGTCGTGCTTTGATTGCAGTGTGCCTTAGGTCGCCGTGGGTTAGTGGATAAAGTGTCCGCGTAGCGACCGGGAGGTCACGGGTTCGATTCCAACTGTTGGAGTGTTCTTTAGACACCAAGTACTGGTTCTAGTCACTGAAAACGGACTCAATGGCGTTTCAAATAAGCCTAAGGCTTTCGATGCAATCGAGCTAAAATAAATAGGTTTAAACTAAACTAAAGGCCGACGGGCGAAATTAAATATGACCGGATTCCGTATGTTACTATATCCAATGTTCGATGAAGTTTGAGAAACTATTGCCAAATAGTGAGACACAAAGCAAATGCACTCGACAACATGTACATAACAAACGCAAAAACATGAAAACAACTTGAGTCCCCGCCATGCAACGGTCCATGAAAAAGCACCAATAGTCTAAACCGGCTTTAAGGAACTCCAAACCTAACTCTTGGCCCTGGATTATGCATAAACCATTAACAATTACATACAAATTAACCTCATATCATTGCGATTCAAATTAAATAGCAATACAAAGAGGAAACATTTCAATTTACCGGGGTAATTAAAATTTAAAAACTAGTGGTTATGTACAGATCAGACCATCAGAACCGTAACTTTCTTCTGCTTGAAAATCTTTTCTTATCTATCTGAAAGAAATCAAGAAATATAAGAATGCGTTTTCAATATTTTAAGTTATCAGTTTAATACAAACTTGATTACCTTTACGAACAAGTGAAATATAAAGTTACAATTGTTCAAGGATTTAATCTATATTATTAACTATTTGAAGGACCACTGTATGATTCTTTGTGATTACGACGATCCATGGTTAGGCGAGGATATTTATTACCTAAATTGCTAGTTTGTACATGTATGGAATTATAATATTTTTAACTTTGATAATTAAAGCCTGTTTATTGATATTTTCATTAAAAGAAGTTAATGTCATAAAAACCTTATAATTGTGTCTTTATCATGTTTATGATTCCTGAAACATACTGCAATAGCTGTAAAGCAAACACAAACACATCAGACGATCTACTTACCGCGACGCCCAGAGAGTAAATTCTACTAGTTCATAACGTAATCGAATTCATGGCATTCACCTTATAACGTAATATTAAAAAACTCAATTTTAATACTTCAATAATTCCACTTAATTTTAGGACAAATTCCACGTGACGAATAATGCACTGCAAACAAATTACGTCATCACCATTATACGTCATACTATTATTATTTTTCCTGGAGTAGCCTGGACATCAATTCTGTTCGAATTCTGATGGAAACGACTCTAAAAGGTTTGTTCTGATTTTTTCTCTTCATAGATCTAGATCTTTTCGTGAATTCATATCAACGGCACTAAAGCATCTTTCTGCATCCACGCTGTGTGTTATTTTGGAATGAAATTAATCCTCGAGTTGCATAATTTCGTGTTATTTTAAGAATATGTCGGCTTTGGCAGATTCTAAAAATCTAAAATGGCTATCTAGAAACTGCATTTTTGGATTTTGATCCCGCCCCACCCTAGTCACAATATATAAATTGTAACTTGCCGATACAGTAAGGCGATATGGGTTTTTTTTTCGCGAAAAAGGTGCTATAAGTCTCCTGAACATGCTGAACATGATTTTCTGGAATTCACACTTAACATTATTTCCCCTATCGATTGAGTATCGTACATTTCAGCTTTACGGACTCGTGTTATATTGAACTATTTTCCAATTTATATCGTCCTGATAATGTTTCTTGTACGCTGTATCATCGTAAAGTGGCCATCTTCTAAGTGTGTTCAATGTATGCGCCTGACCTAGCTGAAGTCAAAATNCCCAATTTGAAAGGCTAGGGCCTCTTCCCAATTTCGTGATGAAAAGCCCTGACTGAAAGCTACTGTTTCTCAGGACAGCGTTTATGAATCATCAAAACCCTCTTTTTGTTCATTGGTTAAATCATTCTAAATGTGTGTTAAATGCTATTCTGGTTTTATCTTGATCTATCTCGTATGTGAAGTGTCCAATACACAACTAGCATGTAATAGCATGTCTCATTTTAAACGACCATTGTGTGAAGTAGGGCTGCTGTAAATCGCTAAATGTTTGCAGGTTTTTGCCGAGCCCGCTCGAACGTCCGATCTTGTCAGGGCAGTACACTTTTTTACCCATTGTGCCTTTTTTGAATATATTTTCACAACACTTCACCGTCATGAGGCGACGCCCCGTCTGTCTACCTCAAAGGTCAAGGTCACATATAGAGGTCAAATTTGGCCATAACAGAACTGTCCGGACAGTAATTAACTTTGTCATTCATCATGCGCTTTTAAAATGACTTACCACAAATGACAACGATATGGCAATGATGTGTCGCAAGAAACACCCGTTTCCCTACCTGAAAGGCCAAGGTCACACTGAGAGGACAAATTTTACATTTGGTAAGTTGCAGGTCAAATGCCCTATGTTGGCAGATAAAGATCTAGTGGAATACCCGTTCAATTCGCTCCTTAATGAAACAAACCAATCACATACACAGTATCGCATTTCTCAAAATAAATAAATTGTCTCAAAATATTGCGTTTTCAATTTGCACTGTAACTTGGCGCGGCATAATAAAACGATTAGATTATTAATGCTCGAAACGAATTTCAAATCGCCATAAAACGGTTGAAACCCCCAATCGGCTGCGTTTAATATTTCTCATTCACTCAGATAATACCGCGACCAATGCTATTGTTTGCGACACTCTTGCGTTACGGACTTGGTCGCAATCTAGATTCCCGAGAAAAACGTTCAACTTGTGGAGTTACAATTCGAGAGGTTTGGTAATGTCTGGTAAGCGTTTCCAGATACTAAAAGCAATGTCGTGAGAGGTTTTATGTCATTGTGAATTGGATATAACGTGCGTCTCAATTGTTGTTTCCTCGTATCATGAGACAATTTAGAGACGTGTCGTTAATAAAATGGAACAATTTGACGCTTATAATGAACTAGGGAAATGAAATAACGCATCGTAGTGTAAAACAACGCTAAACCATTGTTTGAATCAACATTTGTATTAAAATATCGTTTGGCGCTTAGAAAATATATCACCAACACTTCCACTTACTTTTCATTTTATTATACTTACGAATGTTCGATAACTTTACTTGCATGGTGCTGCCAATCATAGCCTACAAGACCAGAAGGAATTTCTGAAATAAAAAATGAATACATTCCGTTAACATAGTGAATTGGTGATCTTGATCTTTTGCGGGTAGATTTTGCAAATGGACTTCTATGAACTGTCTGCGCAATTCAGTGGACTTATATTGACTGGATGCGCAATTAAGTGGACTTATATTGACTGGATGCGCAATTCAGTGGACAAATATTGACTGGATGCGCAATTCAGTGGACTTAAATTGACTGGATGCGCAATTCAGTGGACTAATATTGACTGGATGCGCAATTCAGTGGACTTAAATTGACTTGATGCGCATTCAGTGGACTTTAATTGACTGGATGCGCATTCAGTGGACTTAAATTGACTTGATGCGCATTCAGTGGACTTAAATTGACTTGATGCGCATTCAGTGGACTTTAATTGACTGGATGCGCATTCAGTGGACTTAAATTAGCTTGATGCGCATTCAGTGGACTTAAATTGACTTGATGCGCATTCAGTGGACTTTAATTGACTGGATGCGCATTCAGTGGACTTAAATTAGCTTGATGCGCATTCAGTGGACTTAAATTGACTTGATGCGCATTCAGTGGACTTCTATTTACTGGACGCGCAGTTCAGTTTCTTAGTAAATAGGTCAGTATCTACGCTTGTAGTCAACATATGCTGACGAGCCTTTGATTGATCCATAATGCAGATAACGCGAAACCTACGGCTATAATTAGCACAAATTATTCAAAAGATATTTGTTTTAGAAATGGTCGTGTCACTAATCCCATGTTAAATTTAAATTAAAAATAAACGCGCAATTGTTTCTTCATCTTGATTATAGTGTATTTCATACCACGAACATATGATATGAGAATATTTTTTTTTACGAACTCCGTCAGCGTGTTTGTATGGTTTGTGAAGGCTAAATAACCGATTTATAGGAAAAAGAGTAATTGTTTGAATGATGATATATGAGCCGCGTAATGTGAAAATGGATCTTATGTAATATGTGGCCAGCGAAGCCCCAGACCAGCCTGCGCATTCGCAGGGAACATCCCTGCCGGCTTATGCGGTAATTAAACATTTCGTGACTTTATAGTGGACAGGGTAGCTTATGACCAGACTGCGCGGATGGAGCTACGCTGGCCGCATACGGTATAAGACCCATGTTCGCATAATGCGGCTCCTAAAATGACAAAAAAAGTTCAATGTCTGAAATTCATTAGAATGATAATTTCTTACAACAAATTTGAACAGTAACGAGCATGTGTGTCTGTCACACTGACCGGATGCCTGACCAAATTCCAGTCTAATCAAAACGTGTGTCCGAGAGACACGTCCTGCAACGGCGTCTGGAGAAAGTGATTGGTCGAGTGGACACATATGTAATATGTGTTAAGTGCATGAGCGGGATGACATGTGAAAAATGCCGGGTTGGGACGCACACCGGGGCAGCACACAATAAATTGTTGTGTGGGTCAATTATTTTGTGTCTCTGGCAAACGTTTTGTAGACGTACTATACCCAAAATGGTTTATTTAAAGCGCGCGATCCGTTTACCATATTAATTAAATAGTAACTGTTTCTTGCCGACTCTGAATATCGTCCGCGTGGAATCGTTCCGTTGTGTTTCCGTTCTATCAGTATATACATTAAGTAATGTGAATCTGAATGATACGTTAAATGACCAAATTTGGTTTATGTTCAACGGGTATAATGTACTCGTATAGAGTTTTGTGTAGTATTTGTAAAGTGTACAAACAAACTCCATTTACCAGACTCCGCGAAACTAGTCGCACAAATCTGACAAAAAAAACATGTCCAACAATCATTTGAGCACTTTAATATCGATTGTCTNTTTTTTTTTAAATTAAGAAATAATAAGCAACACTGGTGACGTTGCTTTCATTTATTACGATGTTTATTTCAAATATCTTCATTTTGATTGAATGAGATGCGATTACCAGTTTCATAATACGATCATGTTCGTGGCTTCTTTGTGAGCCAACATTGTATCAATATTGCCAAGAATATGACATATGTCAGTGACTTTCAATTTCCTTTTTTGTTTTGATTGCAGATTGAAATGACGTCACCGCGGATTGCCGTGTGTGCGCTGTTTCTGACGGCGTCCCTAATTGGACTAAACAATGGTCAGATCGACGTCAAGGTCGGCGTACTCTTAATGACCCAGTCTCTGTACCCGTTTGACGTCAGATTTTTTGGGCCGGCCATCGAAATCGCCGTCGAAAAGGCTCGACTGGAACTGGGCGTTAACATGACGCTTATCTACAATACATATCCGGGAAACTGTCCGCTGTCACTGACCATTGGTCACTTCGTGCATCTGAACAGCAGAGGCGTCGACGCCTTTATTGGACCTGCCTGTTCCGAGTCCCTTATTGGCGCTGCGAGATTGGCGGAGTTTTACAAACTTCCTATGGTGACTGGACTGGGTGATTTGCTCGTCCGGAATCCGTCCAATAACGATATGTACCAGACTCTGACCACGTTATCGTACAGCATTTCCAAACTGTCTAGTAAGTTGTAGACCGGCGCACAGGTGTTTGGCGCATGGAAAAGTCACTAAAACACTATCAATATGTCATCAAACAACATTTTTTCATCACTTTGCCAAAAAATAATTTCTTATTTAATATATATGACACATACACTGTATCAGAATTCTTTTGTTTTGTTAAAGTGATGAAAAATGTTGTTTTATAACATATTGATAACTTGTTTTAGTGATTTGGCCACGCGCCAAACACATGTCGACCGGCGTTGTTGGTGTTCATGTTCGTTGGAAAGGTGGAGGGCACCTTCACATTTGGGGGAAAAGCAGTATTTCTCATTGTATTACAACAATAAATAATAGGTATTGCTATTAATAGCAACATAGACAACGCACACACTTTTTTGGTTGAAAAAGGGATAGGATAGCATTCTTTCATCGATCTTTACCTCAGATGTTTAATTACTCAGTTTCCATCTTCTTTTGATTAAGTTTTTAGGCTAACATTTTAAGGGGGCCTGTGGCCAAGGAAGGTTCTATAACATAAGAGAATGTACTCTGATTAGCCATAAAAAACCGTAGACCGAAGATTTTTACCACTACTGAAATTTGTCTTGCTAATGGGTTGCATATTAAATATTCGATCATGAGACTTGCAACTAGTTTTAGCACACTATTTTGGTTTGCTTCATCAAAAGCAACGATGAGTTTCTAAAATATTGTCAATGTTAGCTGTTGTCACAGTGTTGTGTTTTGTGTCTTAATCCTTTTTTTTTAAATTATAGACGTCACATATTTACGCACATATGATTCTTCTCTGGAGCATTGGAAAACGCTATTATACAAATCAATGATCCATTCTATTTGATATGCATGACATAATATCGCAACATACCAAACAACAACCACATGGTCTATTATCCTGTTTCTACCTAATTGCAGTTTTAAAAAGGACTTGTGTTCATAATTTAGCTGATAAATATATGTTTGAGTCTAAACCCAACTAGACAAGCATTTATTCGTGCTGTCCTGAAGAAATACTAGTACTGTAGTCTACATATTCTTATTATCATCTTTTCACTCATTTTAAAATGTGTATTGAAAATGCTGACAGCATGATGTTGCATGTAAGTTTACTATATCCGTCTTTTGTTTAAATCTGATTCTACAGTATCGACGTCTTTCAAATAAGTTGCAAGTTCAGCCCTTTTACAAACCATGACGGGAGCATGTTGGATTGTTTTTCATCATAATACAATGTACATATAGCGTTTCGGCGTTTCGGATGGTTCAATGGCAGGATTATTAGATTATACGCACATATTTTTTATGGAATATATGACTCAAATCGAAGAGTCGAACTTATCCTAAATACTATACTCTAAGCAGCTTGAGTCGCGATGTTACAGTGTGGCCATACCACGTGGTAGGTGACGTCATTTTTTAGCTAGCACGAAACGTAAGATTGTCTGCGCTAAAAAGTTTGAAAAGTGTGTAAGTACTTAATTGTCTACTCGATTTTTAGGAAATAATGCGCTTTCTTTGCGGAAAAGTGATAACTACCACCGTTAAAACAATATCAAATCACACATGCGTCTATAATTCGGGTCTTATTACATGTAAACGGATTAGTTGCAATATTTCAACTCTCAGCTTTATAACACAACGGGTGGTTTATCAGGGACAACCCTTTATGCACATGTATTAAGCCCAGTTTTCCCAGAGCGAGGCTCATTTGATCAGCCTACAGGCTAAACACCAGGAACATCTCCATTTCCAGAGTCGATCATCTCTATCCTGAGGCATTACAAATGGAATCACACCTCCGTCCTGTACGATTTCCCGCTGACGATATTCAATCTTGCGGGTGGCAAACTCGTGGACGACTTGCGAAAAACGCCGGACATTGTGAACCCGTTCAGTATCGAGTTCAATGGCACCGCAGCCACTGAACCTGTCCTCAAGTCATACCTAGAGGAGGCGTCGGCCCGATCACGTGGTAAGTACCCTCGATCTGCATTTTTAAGGGCAGAATATAGGACCCTTCCACAATCAAATGTAACAAATTATGCAAAAAATCAATGAATATAGTGCAAACATGTACACATGTAGTAATGAGAGAGTTAGTAAAAACAAAAAATCCCCCATAAAAGGTAACCAGCGCAAAATTCCCCCTAATGAGGGATGTGGGTAGCTTCCCCTGAATGCCAGAGAGGCTATCAGTAACCAAAATGAACTTTACTATTGTGTTGATCGTTTGTTGTAAACATGTGTAAAATTCTGTTTGAAAGATTATTTTTCAGTAGTTACTATTCCATCTATGCACAAGAAAATCATATGTGTACCGGGTGAGTGGTAATATATCTGAGACCAGATTTGGCAGAAATATGTCTATTTGTCTTGTCTGTGTCATAACATGTGTCTTGTTGGCATCAGTGTACATGAAACCTTTTTAGTTAATTTTTATTTCTGATCCCTCAGTGTTTTTGCAAAACAAAAAAAGCAAACTGCTTCAATAATTATATTTTTATTGAAAAAGCTAATGGACAATCAAAATTAATGTTACAGAACTGCTGTATTTGAACTGCTGAATGAAATACAGCAATTCATTAAGTCTACTTTTTTCAATGGCTTCTTTTTCTATCCAAGATGGAACACAAAGGATGTTCCATAGTCCAAAGGTACATAAAGAAATCGGTGTTTATTTCAGTGTTTATCTTCTTCTGCACCGCGGAGACTTTCCGGACTTTCATGTACCAGGCACACAAACTGGGCTACACAAACGGCTCGTACGTGTTCATCACCCTCGAGCTCTTTCCTGACCCCTATTGGCTGGGAGAGTACAAGAAGCCTCTTACAAGTAATTCAATCTTTAAGTCTGTCTGTCACATTGGCCGGTTTCATTCATTAATAAAGTTAAACACTATAAGTTCTCCAATAAATAAATGAAACTTGTTTGTTTTCCCCAACTATGAAGGTCCAGATCACACATTTTGGTCAATTTGATTAAGGTCGCCGTGGCGTAGTGGATATGGTGTCCGCCTAGCGATCGGGAGGTCACGGGTTCGATCCCCACAGTGGGAGCATTCTTTTGATCTCCCCCAAAGACACTAAGTACTGGTTCTAGTCCCAGGAAACGGACTCGAGAGCGTTTCAAATAAGCCTGAGGCTTTCAATGCAATCGAGCTTAAATAAAAAGGTTTAAACTAATATGATACAGCTCAAAAACTATCAGACAGTTGGACATATCAGACGAAAACTTAAAAAGTAAAAATGTATGAATCGGCAAGCATTATTATACCCCCATTACCATTGGTAATGGGGGCTATATAGGAGTCACTTTGTCGGTCGGTCTGTCCCGCTTGTCCGGGCCATAACTATGTCGTTCATCAAGGGATTTTGAAATCATTTGGCACATATGTTCACCATCATTGGACAGTGTGTCGCGCAAAAGAATTACGTCAATATCTCCAAGGTCAAGGTCACACTTTGAGGTCAAAGGTGGCCATAAATGAGCTTGTCCGGGCCATAACTATGTGGTTCATCAAGGGATTTTAAAATCATTTGGCACATTTGTTCACCATCATTGGACAGTGTGTTGCGCGAAAGAATTACGTCAATATCTCCAAGGTCAAGGTCACACTTTGATGTCAAAGGTTAAAAATGTCCATAAATGAGCTTGTCCGGGCCATAGCTATGTTGTTCATTGTGAGGCTTTGAAATCAATTGGCACATTTGTTCACCATCATTGGACGGTGTGTCGCGCGAAAGAATTACGTCAATATCTCAAAGGTCAAGGTCACACATGAGTTCAAAGGTAAAAAATAGCCATAGTTGAGCTTGTCCAGGCCATTACTATGTCGTTCATTGTGGGATTTTGAAATCAATTGGCACATTTGTTAACCATTATTGGACGGTGTGTTGCGCGATAAAATTACGTCGATATCTCCAAGGTCAAGGTCACACTTTGAGTTCAAAGGTCAAAAATGGCCATAAATAAGCTTGTCTGGGCCATAACTATGTCATTCATTGTGAGATTTTAATATTACTCTCCACATTAATTTTGTTCACAGGCATTGGATGGCGTATCATGCCAAAGAATTCAAGATTTCAAAGGTCAAAATGGCCATAAATGATAATGGCATAATAATTCTTAAAAATTGCCATAAATAAGCTTCTCTTGTTTTGTGAGACAGCATGCAAAATATTCTGTGTCAATGCAGCATGTGGGGGTATACGTCACGTCAGTGACAAAGCTCTAGTTTACTCTATATTCTACAAAATTAAACAACACAATCTGAGTGACTACATGAGCCACGTTCTGGGAAATCTGGGCTTAATTCATGTGCAAAAAATGTCATCCCAGATAAGCCTGTGCTAGTCAGGGACTAAACTTTGATTTTATTGAATTTTTTGTTTAAGGAAAGTCTCCTCTAAATAAAAAGAAATATCATTCTAGGCGGAAAGTGTCGTCCCTGATTTGCCTGTGTTTACTGCACAGGTTAATCTAGGACGACACTTAACGCACATGCATTAAGCCCAGTTTTCCCAGAATGCGGCTCATATGATCACTTCAGATAATGCTGAAAGGGACGAAGCCGTCACGAAGGCCTATGAGTCGGTTCTCATCCTGAGCCTGTTGAAGCTCCAGGGGCCAGTGTATGAGAATTTTTCAACAGAAGTGAAGAAAAAGGCCTTGGCAACGTATAACCTCACAATAGATTCTGTGAGTATAGTTTACAGCGATTTTTTTCCTTCTTTATAAAGTACCGGAAAACGGCACTTTCCCAATAAGAAAAAAAACTACAAATTTCCCAATTGTTTAAAAAAAAATAATCCCAATTGAAGGTTTCCAAAGTTTTTTTTTTTTTTAATAAAATGCAACATTTAGTTGGTTTCCCTATGCAGCTAAGTAAATATTATATTGACAACTTGACAACACTAAG
Organism: Dreissena rostriformis; assembly: GCA_007657795.1. Classification (NCBI taxonomy): domain Eukaryota; kingdom Metazoa; phylum Mollusca; class Bivalvia; order Myida; family Dreissenidae; genus Dreissena; species Dreissena rostriformis. The sequence goes on from VMBQ01001603.1 coordinate 86,124, forward strand.
TTATCAATTTTAAAGTATTTGGGAGCAAAAATATTATACACCAATTTCCCAATATGAAGACTTCACATCACAAAATTTTTCCCAATGTCAGGGTTTTTCGTGCACATTTTTCCCAATTGGCTGGTACCGGTACTCTTCCCTATTGGGCAAAAAAAAACGTGTGTTTAAAGTGACTTATTCACAGATTCTTGTATTATTACAACCAGTAAATATTTTATTTACATAAACTGATGGTTGATTTGTTTTAAAAAGTGAATAATAGAGGGTTGAATTAAAAAAAAAACACTTTCAACCAGAGTTTTCCTGAGGAATTTCAACATGGACCTCTTGGGGTTTGCTTTTTTGGGGCCCGGCCACAAATGCAAAACCTTTACTGCTGAACTTAACCCTTTGCATGCTGGGAAATTTGTCGTCTGCTTAAATGTCGTCTGCTGAATTTCTAAAATTAGCATTTTCTTCGATTTTTTTTCTAAGACCACTATCAGAATAGCAAACAGTTTGGATCCTGATAAGACGCCACGTTGTGTGGCGTCTCATCTGGATCCAAACTGTTTGCAAAGGCTTTCAAAATTCGGTTTCAGCGCTCAAAGGGTTAACTTTATTTAAGTTTTCCAGATTGAGTTTTCTATCAGTTTTGCTTAATTAACTAAGATAGCAATGAAGTTAGATTTGTGCTGCCTTTGATCATATTGACTGGATTAACTTTAAATTAACTGAAAATACCTAATTAAAGAAATTATATAGAGATTGGGTAGATTTCTGAATGCAATTGCATATTCTTATTATTTAGTAAAAAAAAGGTAATGAAAAAAAAAGTTGAGCCAATTTACCTACCCTACTGTCTTGGCGATGTTAGTGGAAACAAATGACCTTTTTGGCCCATCTTGCAGTTCGGTGATTTATTTGACACATTTATATTCAGCATCTAGTCAAATTTATTTTTGTTGACTTTAATGTTGTTAGAGGGTAATTTAAAGAAACGAAATATATACCGCTTATATATAATAAACACATCAGTCAGCCCCATTTTCATTAATCTTAATAGTTCATAAATAGTGACCAAATACTCCAGCAGCTTTGTATAAGAATGTATACTCGAACAGTGTTTGTTTTTTTTCTTTCAAAATCGGGGCCGGTTACAGGACCCATTCCCAATGGAAAAAGATATATATTTTTCCCAAATGGGACCAAAAATTCCCAATTGAAGTGTTTTTTTTTTTGTTTTTTTTAAGATTTCAACATTTAGTTCATAACCCATCCAGCTCTAATAAGTTAAGCCTTAGTAAATATAATACTGGAAACACTTTTTTTCTCAATTTAAGAGCATTTGTTAGCAAAACAACAACAACACTATAATTTCCCAATTTTGGTCAAAACTCGCGATTTTTCCCAATCCAAAGGGACCCGGCCCCATTCCCGAAATGTTGGGAAAAAAAAACACTGTCAAAATTGTTTACAGGTCAGCTACTATGTGACATCGTTCTACGATGCCACCATGTATCTTGCACACGCGTACAAAGGGATGGCGGACGAGGGGGGCAATATAAAAGATGGAATGAAAATTGCGCAATACTTCTGGAACAGTTCATATCCAGGTTTGCAATTTGCAAAAGGTATACATAAATAAGTTGGCATCACTCCGTGCATGGGTGCACCCTTCCGTCCATCACATTCTTCTATGTGAACTCCTGCAATTTGATTGCAATTTTCTTCAAACTTTTACAGAATAATTATCTTCAAGTGCAACAGTGCATATTGTCAAGGTTTCATGATTGGGTTATTTTTTTATGGAGTAATTGCCCTTTGTTTTAAATTGCATGTAAAAGCTTCTATGCACATTTCTTCCTACATATTTGTTGTGATTTTTTTCATCTAACTTTTAATTGTTATAAATAACATATAAAAAGCATCAGTACACAACTCGTATAATTTACAGAATAATTATCTCCAATGGATACCACGCATATTGTCAAGGTTACACAATTGCGTATTTTTTTAGGAATTGTTGCCCTTTTTGAGAATTACATCTCAAAACGTCTGTGCGCAACTCCTCCGACATGTTGCATGCAATTTTCAATAATGCAACAGTTGCGCGAGATGCAATGTCTGGTAAAGCTTCTTTTTTAAGTTGTCATCCCTTTGACAAATAATATTCTGCTATATTTTTTACATTACCCTGTGTGTGGTTCTAAATATAGTAACCATGGTTTTCAGAAAATTTTAGCCAATAATGGTTAGGCTCTTTTCAAAATGTAAATAATGCATCAGTTTTGATGAGCCTTTTATTTTTTTAAGAAAATATGCACTTATGACTGGTTTGATATTTATATTACTGCATGTTTTTTAAGTATAATAAAATTAATATTCTATGCATGTATCGGGTATAGTCGATGGCGTTAGTTGATATCATTCTCTTTAAGATGCAATATTTACTATTGAACACCTAAAGCCTTACAATTTTTGTATCGGTTGTTGTTTGCCAAAGTTTGATATAAGATATAAGTTTGCCAAACAAGATGAGTACATCTGACTTTTCTTTAAACATCTGACAGATATTGATTTCGAAGATTCACCGAGGACATACATATTTTGTTTATAATTGTCACTTTGCAGTGCTAAGTTTTATTTTGGCAATGCTCCCAGTTTGCTTAACTCGCTAAATAAACATATGAGCCTTGCTCTTAGAAACGGTGTTTAATGCATGTGCGTAAAGTGTTGTCCCAGATTAGCCTGTGCAGTTTGCTCATACTAATAAGGGACGACACTTTCCGCCTTAACTTGATTTTTTCCTAAAAAGAGACTTCCTTTAAACAAAAATGCAAAAAAAAAGGGAGAAAGTGTCGTGTGTGCACAGGCTAATCTGGGACGACACTTAACGCACAAGCATTAAACCCTGTTTTCCCAGAGTGAGGCCCATATTCACCACAATCTCAATACATCCTATATTTCTTACTGCCAGGCCTGTTAGGTGAAGTCGCAGTGAGCTCCATCGGGGACAGAGACGCCGACTTTGAACTCCTGGACATGATGTCACCGTTAGACAGGGCCTTCCAGGTACAGTACACTCATGATGACTCAAACTCTCTTGTCTTGAATTTTGGATTAGCTCAAAGTCTCTCATGACAGGCCTTTTCCTGGTGTATCTCCGTATGACGGACCCATTCCCAAATCAAAATTGTAAACAAAATTCCCATTTTTTTTTTTTTTAACAACAAGTGTCTTATGATTATAATATCTCAATTTTATTTCAATTACATCTTAGAAATTATATAACTATAATTTAGTGGACTTTTTGCGCAAAATTATTCCCAATCCTGAAATTGCATTTTTTCCCAAAATGGTCAGGAAAAGGCCTGCATAAGAACGATACTGACAATAAGAACAACTTGTTCCATTAAACATTCGGTACAGAATAAAACAAAACTGATATCACTTAAACAATACCATTGTGACAGACATTTAAACATACATATAATTTGATAAATATATTTACAAAGAATTATCTTCAGAAAATATGATTTTGCTCGTGTCTAAATAAAATCAGGTGTGATACATGTATACATAACTAAGAATTAAAACTCACATTAAAGTAACAACATGAAAATAAAGAATAGAACAAAATGTCTACCGGTAATTTCTATTAAGTGCTTTAGACGTTAACTTTTTATGCTCCCGGTAGGGTGGCATATAGCAGTTGAACTGTCCGGCAGTCCGTCTGTCTGTCTGTCCGTCCGAAAACTTTAACGTTGGTCATAATTTTTGCAATATTGAAGATAGCAACTTATAAGTTGGCATGCATGTGTATCTCATGGAGCTGCACATTTTGAGTGGTGAAAGGTCAAGGTCATCCTTCAAGGTCAAAGGTCAAACAAAAATAAAAAAATCAAAGGGGCGCAGTAGGGGGCATTGTGTTTCTGACAAACACATCTCTTGTTAACATTTTTTTCAACTTCTTCATCAATTGACTGTCAATTAATCATTTGTTAAAATCATATGTATAGAACTAATACAAATACCAAATATATTTGTAATAAAAAGCTCATTTCATCAATAAATAAATTTAAAAAACAAAACACAAAATAAAATAACGCAAGGCATTTGTAAAACAATGATTTTTTTATTAATTTTTCCATTATATTGTTGTAAAAACACCACCCACTATAAACTGAATAAATAAATGTAAGGATTTTCTTTACTTCTAGGGAGCATATTACAAAACACTTTGGCCGGAAGCGTTCATGATTATAAGTGCATTGTTCAAAGGCAATAATCATTCATGGCCCGTTTGCATGCTAAAAACCCGAGCTTACATAATCGCCATTCAAAATGGCAATCTGAAAAATTGGTTTTATTTTACCTGTAGTTCCTGATGATCTTTTTTCAAAAGTTCCCGGAAATGAGTTGTGGTGTGAATTGATATGTTGATGGTCAAGCTTCATTAAAAGCGTTTCTCTGGAGATTTTCCATTATGCTAAAAAGTATGGTTTCACATACACCATTATATTGAGTGAATAATTTGAAAAATTGATGACCAACTAAGAACACACTCCTATTTGTGTGTGCAAAACTAAAGGAGAATACTTTTAATTGTATCTTTTTTGTTTTATTGTGCAGATCATAACAAAAAAGAGTTAAAGGGATTCAAATGAAACTTCATATGATGATATGGGACTTTTAGCCCTTTGCATGCTGGGAAATTTGTCGTCTGCTAAAATGTCGTCTGCTGAATTTCTAAAATTAGCATTTTCTTTGATTTTTTTCAAAAAATACTTTCAGAATTATACATAGCAAACAGTTTGGATCCTGATGAGACGCCACGTTCTGTGGCGTCTCATCAGGATCCAAACTGTTTGCAAAGGCCTTCAAAATTCGGTTCCAGCACTGGAAGAGTTAGGGGAAGAGCAGCAAACAAGAACTATCATTTTCTCTTAATATTTATAGAATGAAATTTATAGAATATGGTCCTTTGTTTTAAGCAAATCATAAGAATAAGTATATAATTAATTGTTTTGAAAATTCAAGTGTTAACAATTAATTAAGTAATAAAACTTGTCTGGTTTCCCAAGTTTGAAGGTCAAGATCACACATTTGTGTAAAAAACAATGCTAAGGCAGCATTCTTCACTTACATAACAGCAATCTTTATTCGCAACTTTTGTCGAGGCATATCTTAAACCTATTGAAAAGAGGTATTAACTTGAACTTCAAAGGTAGATAGACCTCATAATTGTTCATTTAGAGGAATTGCAGTGCACAAGGACCCCAATTCTTCCCTTAATTGTCCTTTGTATAGTTCTATTTAAAAATTTCTTCCGGGCATATATCAAAAACTTTGTCTGCATGCATCAAGGAGTGCAGTTTGGTTAATACAGCTACATTTGGCATAGTCAGCTTTACATGTTTTTCTTGAAAAGAAGTTTATTAATGCTTCCGAGTGAGAGGCATTTATGATTAAGACTTGTATTTAGTTTAAACCTATTTATTTTAAGCTTGATTACATCGAAAGCCTAAGGCTTATTGAAACCCTCTCCAGTCTGTCTCCTGGGACTAGAACCAGCACTTGGAGTCTTTGGGGGTGATCAAGAGAATGCTCCCATAGTGGGGATCGAACCCGTGACCTCCCGGTCGCTAGGCGGGCACCACATCCACTACGCCACAGTGACCTTTTTAAAAGAATTACATTTGTCCGTCAGTCCATCAGTATGTACATCTCGAAGCTTGTGTTTTCAACACCTCCTTAACTACTGGGTGGATTTCGCTCATACTTTCACAGTTGAATGACCGTAATGTGCGAATGATTTTACAGAAATTTTACTTTGAATTTTTTTTGAAGAATTATGATTCTTTGTCTGTTTTACTACTATAGAATATGTAGTCCCCAAATTATACCTTGTTCAACTCCTCTCCAATAATTGGTAGAATCTCAATCAAACTTTGCAGTTAAATGACCTTAATGCGCAGATGATTGTAAAGAAAGGAATTTCCGTTGGGATGAGTTTTTGCAGAATTATGCAAAACATGCTGTATGTTTCAGACTGTGGGGCGGTTCACGGGAGTGCTACTGCAATACAGCGAGCTGTCTAACGTCAGTATCGTGTGGCCCAATGGTTTACCCCCGGATGAACCCACGTGTGGTTACGTAGGGGACAAGTGCAAGGAGGAAAAGAGTAGGGGCATTTCATTGGCATTCTTTTTCATATTTTACGTTCTTTGAGACTTATTTTAGACACATTATGAGTTTATCTTTTAACTGTTCTCACCAAAGTTTTAATTTTGATGTGCAAATCTGTATATTTACAGGTACTCATTTAATTTGCTAATAAGCTATAATTTAATTTGATGAGTTGATTGGCCCAATTTTAGAGGGGACGGAGTATGTGGATTTTCTCTAGTTGAGCCGTCTATTCATCAGTCCATCAGATTTTGGTGATGAAACTTCACATACATTTTAACCAACATGTAAACATGTGCATCTGCATTTTTTTTTTTTTTTTTTTTTTTTTTTTTATTTTTATTTTTTTTTTTTTNCGTCTCATCAGGATCCAAACTGTTTGCTATTCTGATAGTGGTCTTAGAAAAAAAATTGAAGAAAATGCTTATTTTAAAAATTCAGCAGACAACATTTTAGCAGACGACAAATTTCCCAGCATGCAAAGGGTTAATATGCCAACTGAGTATTAAAAATGCTCATTTTTGTTTTTAGGCTTTCTTTTTTCTAATTGTTACACTTTTTTGATATCATAAAACGTTTTAATGAATGTGTGTCTGAATATGTTACTTAAAAAACTCGTCTCAATTAACAGAGGACCATACAGTTCTGATTGTTGTCCTATCTGTGCTGGGTGCGATCTTGATTGCCACAGCTGTGGTTGGATTCTACGGATACAGGCATGTTGGATTTGTTTTTGTATGTTTGATTCTGTTGTTTTGTTTGGTTTGAATCCTGGGGAAGGCATTATGTTTAATTCAACTGTTTTCCTTGCTTTTAAAATTAGTTAAGACTATTGAAACCATTATAGATTTGTTAGTAAACATATTTAAATACTTTTTTTTTCTTAAATACGAAAATCTGTGAACAAATCCCTTTAAGCTTATAATATACTAAGGAGTAGTGGGACAGAAGTAGTGGCTGATTGTGAAAATATGTTGTTGGCATAGCACTTATGATGTCTTAAAATATAAAATAAGGGGGGTGAATAATAATCTTTGCTTAGCATGGGAAATTCAAGCTAATACAAAATATCAAGAAAAGGAACTACTAAATTGAGCAATTGTAAAACTTTTTGTAAATCAATAGAATAATCTTATTGTAAATTGTGTTGTTTGCTTAAAATATTTAATACCATAGTCGTTTGATTAACGTTTGTAACAGAGATCCAGATAAGAGGCGTATTTGCGTAAAATACTCATGGAAAGTTTCCAAATACGCATGAATAATACTGACATACTGTTGATGAGTGAAAATAAAAATCATAAAAATTGGCATACGCATTTTGTGCAATTATCAGTTGGACAAACAGTGCCCCAATTCGGATTATTTGATCAGCTATTTCAAAATGCTTGTTTATGTAAACAAGAGTAAATTTTCTTTATTTTTAATACATGTTTTCTGCATGTCCATGTATACTTTTTTTATAAAATGCAAAATCAAAGACTTTTATGGGAGTATTTTAAATACTCCCGCAATAGTCTTTGATTTTGTAGTTTACTCATCTGCAACTAAAAAAGTCATGAGTGAAATACTCTTTATCTTAAAAAAAATATCTGGAGCTCTGGTTTGTAATTGTCTGAAGTCCAAACGTTTGATTAATTTTTTTTTGTATCATAACATGGCATTTGTGTCTGTGTGTGTGAACTTTATGATTGTGTCTATATTATGAAATGCATGGGTTTGACTTACCTCTAGTATAGCAAGCAAGTTGAATTGTTAAAAGAACTCTATTATATACTAACAAATTAACATGTAAACTAACAATACAATTTGTAATGTATGGAGGTGAAAAAACGCTATAAAATAAAAATTAAAAATTAAAAAATAAATCATTTTGTGTTGTTATCTTGTACACAGACGATACAGAGAGGAGAAGGCCGTGAGTCAGAAGTCCTGGTTGATTGGGCCAGACGAGGTCAAGGAACGCAAGGGCAAACACAACGACTCCTTCATGTCAAAAAACAGCCTTTCTATTGCAGGCAAGGTAAAGAAAATTGATTGTTTCACAAAGCTTTTCAAAAAGTGATTGTTTCATTAAGCATTGCAAAAAGTGATTGTTTCACGAAGCTTTTCAAAAAGTGATTGTTTCACGAAGCTTTTCAAAAAGTGATTGTTTCACTAAGCATTGCAAAAAGTGATTGTTTCATGAAGCATTTCAAAAAGTGATTGCTTTACAAAGCATTTCAAAAAGTGATTGTTTCACGAAGCATTTCAAAAAGTGATTGTTTCACGAAGCATTTCAAATTTCAAAAAGTGATTGTTTCACGAAGCATTCATCAGTGATTGTTTCACGAAACATTTCAAAAAGTGATTGTTTAACAAAGCATTTCAAAAGTGATTGTTTCACGAAGAATTTCAAAAAGTGATTGTTTCACGGAGCATTTCAAACTGTGATTGTTTCATGAAGCATTTCAAAAATTGATTGTTTCATGAAGAATTTCAAATAGTGATTTTTCACGTAGCATTTCAAAAAGTGATTGATTCACAAAGCATTTCTTATGTTGTTTTTAGCTCACCTGAGCAAAAAGTGATCTAGGCTGAGCTGGAATCTCAGTTATGTTTTCAAAAACTAGGTCACCAGGTCAAATATTCGAAAAACATTGTTACCATTCTAGAGGCCACATTGATGACTCAATCTTGATGTCAATCTTGATGAAACAGTGGTAAAAATGTTTATCTTTTCAATATCTAGGTCATATACAAATCTTGGTCTTGTGTGTTTAAAAAACTAGGTTAATAGCTCAAATCTTAAGAAAAGCTTGTTACCATATTTATCTTTTCAATCTCTATGACTCTACATCGATGAAACTAGGACAGAATGTGCATCTTGACAATAACAAGACCAAGTTTATCAGGGTCAGGTGTGTCCAAAAGTTAGGTCACCAGGTCAATTCTTAGAAAACTCATATATTACCACTCGAATAGCCACTTTTATCTCTACCTCGATGAAACTAGGACAGAATGTGTATCTTGACAATAACTAGACCAAGTTTATCTGGGTCAGGTGTGTCCAAAAATTAGGTCGCCAGGTCAATTCTTAGGAAACCCATATATTACCACTCTAATAGCCACTTTTATGACTCAATCTAGATGAAACTTTGTAAGAATGTTTATCTTCACAATATCAAGGAAGCATTTAAATCTTGGTCAAAAACTATATCAGCAGGTCAAGTCTTCGATAATTGGAGTACCTTGAACACATGTGAGCGCTTTAGGGCAACCATGGCCCTTTTGTTTTAAAAAATTAGGTAAAATATGCGTGTGACAAACTTCAAAATTCTCTTCAGGAACAAGCAGTGGACCAAATTTTTTGCCATACAAGCTTCTGTCGTGGCCAAGTTTGTGCAACTCGTACCCTACATATTAAAGAAATCGAATTGAACCGCAAAGTGTCCTTGGAGTTTCGGCAGGTAAGCTGGGTTTTAGTTTAAACCTTTTTATTTTAGCTCAATAAATTGCATTTACTCACTACTTATTATACCCTCATTATGGGTAATGGGGGCTATATGGGAGTCACTTTGTCGGTCGGTCGGTCTGTCTGTCGGTCGGTCTGTCCCGAAAATTAGCTTGTCCGGGCCATAACTATGTTGTTCATTGAGGGATTTCAAAATCATTTGGCACATTTCTTCACCATCATTGGACGGTGTGTTGCCCGAAAGAATTACGTGGTTATCTCCAAGGTCAAGGTCACACTTTTAGGTCAAAGGTCAAAAATGGCCATAAATGAGCTTGTCCGGGCAATAACTATGTCATACATTGTGAGATTTCTCAATTATTTGGCACATTTTTTCTCCATCATTAGACAGTGTGTCACGCGAGAGAACTATGTCGATATCTCCAAGGTCAAGGTCACACTTTNTCCGTTGTCAAGTTGACGACGTCATTTCAATTAATACGCATGCGCTCAATATGAACGTCATGACGTCACTATAAAGACAAGATTTTTCGTTCGTTGTTAATATATGACGAATAAATATTCGTATTATAAACTACTGTGAATGTTTGAGTGATATTATTTATGTATGAATTTTTTATAATGCGCATATCAAATGTGTCACATGCATTAAGCCCCGTTTTCCTAGAGCGACGCTTAAATGCGTCACATGCATTAAGCCTCGTTTTAATCGAGCGCCGCTCAAATGTGTCACATGCATTACGCCCGGTTTACCCTAAGCGCGGCTCATTAAAAAGGTTCCATCTCTTACAACCATGTTTTCCAGAACGGTAAACATGGCGACATAATTCCATTTGAAAGCATATATCGCCCAGTAGAAGGCTCCAGAATTATTATAATTCCTGAGGTCAGCCTAAGCATATTAAACCACACAAATCAGAACTCAAATGTTTCCATGCATTAAACCTCGTTTTCTCAATGCGCGGCTCATATTGAATCTCACTAGACAAACCATCATGTTCGCTAAATTATCGCTGTTAAACGATATGAGGACATCTATTAACAGGTAATGTTCAGTTGATATATCAGTTAAAATCGCAGGAGTCGTGTTTGATCCAATCAAATACATGTATGTAAAGGCGTTGAGCTGTTAAGGACATCCTTATGGACTAAACAAAAAGTCTTCCGAATGTTTTGTACAATTTGATGGTGTATTGAAAGGTCACCTGAACGAAACGACCACTTATGCGATATCCAGTCAGCGAATAGTATAGAATCGCAATACAGGCGATACTATTAACGAGATTGAACCGCTAGTATGAGAGGTCAAGATACCAGAAGGCATCTTCATTAAGATAATGTACCAAGAACACAATGTATTTGGGCATCGCTGTAATACAGGCAATACTATTAACGAGATTGAACCGCTAGTATGAGAGGTCAAGATACCAGAAGGCATCTTCATTAAGATAATGTAACAAGAACACAATGTATTTGGGCATCGCTGTAATACAGGCGATACTATTGACGAGATTGAACCGCTAGTATGAGAGGTCAAGATACCAGAAGGCATCCTCTTTCAGATAATGTAACAAGAACACAATGTTTTTGGGCATCGCTGTGTGAAAAGGAGGTTTAATGCATGTGCGTAAAGTGTCGTCCCAGATTGTCCCATATGCAGTCCGCACAGGCTAATCAGAGACGACACTTTTCGCCTAAACTGGATTTGGGTTAAGAGGAAACTTCATTGAAATAAAAAATACCATGAACACGGAAAGTGTCGTCCCTGATTAGCCTTTGCAGACTTCACAGGCTAATCTTGGACGACACTTAGCGCAAATGCATTAAACTCCCTTTTTACAGAGAGAGGCTAATGTGTTTTTATCAATTTAACTGTTTATGTTGATGCAATGGTCAACAAAAAAAAACACGAAAACTGTCCGCCAATATTGTGGTAACTGGGTTCTTCAAACGGAGTCCTTGGCAGCGAAAATGACGTAATATCGACGACTACATCACAGGGCAGCGAAGAGCGCGAAAGCGATGGCAAAGACCGATGGCACTGAAATTGGAATCTAACGTTAACATATACAGGATTTGTTAATTAAAGAAATTAATTTTATCATAAATAACACTTAACATTTGAGTGTTGTTTGTTATGCATGAAGTATATAGATGGTACAATTGCTAGCTACTTTGCTACTAACCCTAAGGTCAAACGTTCTTAACGCGTTAGGCTCAGAAATATTTATTTTTGTCAATAATTGTCCAGCCAGTCTAATCTGGTACACGGCTATTTTGTACGTTAAACTATTTAGTTGTTTATACATCTTTTAACTTGTAAAGAATGCAGTATGAACAAATATTTTGGCATCTTTATTTGTAACAAGAGCTCCGCGGTCGGAGTCTGATGCCCCCCCCCCCCCAAAAAAAAAACAACAACATCAACAACAGGACCTTGACACAGGATTTTTTTGTAAAAAAACTGACCTAACATTTCAATAGAGATTATCTTCTGTGCAAGGTCAATGGCCATTGCTGTTCTATGTTCATCAATATCCCGCTGTGGGCATTATTTCTCAATGTTCACCAATATCCCGATGTGGGCATTGTTGCTCTATGTTGATCAATATCCCGCTGCTGTGGGCATTGTTGCTCTATGTTGATCAATATCCCGCTGTGGACATTGTTGCTCTATGTTCATTAATATCCTGCTGTGGGCATTGTGCATCTCCTCACCTTGCACTGTCAGATTGAATTTCTTGGTAGGCTGGCCTTTCCTGATAACAAGTGCTCTGGACTTCCTGAGTTTGAACCTCATTCTGGCCCAAGTCGCTGCCTCTTCTAGGGCCAAAAGCATCCACCTTGCTTGAATGTGGGTCTTAGTTGTCAGAGTGAGGTCACCCATGAATCCCTTAGCTGGAGGTAGGTATATTCCTGTTGCTGCTTTTGGACCACGAGTCTCTCTCTTCGCCGCATTGATGATGAGGTTCATACCCATCACAAACAGGACCACAGAGATTGTGCATCCTGTGACAATGCCTTTCTCCAAACTTTGCCATGCTGTTGTCTGGTCTCCCACAGCAAAGCGTAGCTTAATGCCTCTGTAGTAGTCTTTTACCAGGTTACAAACGTGTTCTGGTACATGATACTGCTCAAGTGACTTCTCAATCAACTTGTGGGGTATTGATCCATAAGCGTTGTCAAGGTCTAGCCACACTACAGTAAGGTCATCATGGTTCACTCGTGCTTCCCGGATCACTTGGCTGAGAACACTGGTATGCTCGACGCACCCAGAAAATCCGGGAACACCACCCTTCTGAATTGACGTATCAACGTTGTTGTCCGAAAGGAACGTTGTCAGTCGCTTGGCTAGGACTGCAAAGAATATCTTTCCCTCTACGTTGAGGAGAGAAATGGTCCGGAACTGACCAATATCCTTTGAGTCCTTCTCCTTTGGGGCGAATATTCCCTCCGCTCTCTTCCAGCAATCTGGGATTTTGCCCTTTCTCCAAATCACTATAAGTAGGGACCATAGTTTCCGGAGTATATACTCTATAAGGAATGCCATTCGGGAATGGGGCTTAGTCTGTCCTTGCTTTCTTCACCACGTGCTGTACCTCAGACAATGATGGCTCCTTTGTGTCCAAAGGAGTTTCTGACGGGTCTTCTGGTTCTAGCCTTGAACAGTCACCCAGTGGAACCTCACGTGAAGGATCACTGTGAACATTGCGTAAGTGCTGCTCTATGTCCTCCATATTGCTCTCTACTTTTCCTGATCGTTCCTTGTCAAGAATGTCTTTGGAGAATTGGTATGGATTTTTGATAAATCTAGCTCACTGTCTCTCCCTCTTCCTTTTCCTCTGTCTTATTTGCTCAGCCCTGTTGAGAGTGCCCAGTTTCTCTCTTAAAGTGCTTCTCTACTGTTGGAGTCCTACTTTCTCTTCTTCCTTGGCTTTTCTATACTGCCTCTTTACACGTGTAAGCTACTTCCTGGTCTGTTTGATTAGCCTCTGTATTCTGCTGGTGATAGGGGCTGGCTTCTCTGGTTTCTTCTCAGCTAAGCCGAACCTCTCTTTGCTTACAGTATAGATGAGGCCCGTCATTGCTCTTATCTTCCGGTCAACTGGACCCTGGAGAGTTGTTTCCAGTATAGCGGAGACGTCCTGATCTAGCTCCTGCCATGCTCGCCGGTCTGTCGTCTTGGGCCATGCTATCCGCGGGCGCCTCTTCTCATCATATCCCGGAGCTGTTTGTGCCTGTGGTGCTGGTTCTGCATGGACTGCAGTGTCATCGTCCAGTGGGGGAAGCAGATCAAGAAGAGGGTCATGGTCGTCCTCTTCCTGCTGCCCGCCCTGGGTGTTTGAAACCAGATTCTCAGAAGCGTAGAGGTTCCTAGTTCTATGGGATTCTTCCCGACTTGGATCCTCCAACGTCTCACAAGGTGTACCACCTGAGCGGTGCGTCTGGGTGTCTGATATCCACAATCAGTCTTGGCTTGATGTATCCCAGCCCCCCTCAGATTCTTGCAGATCTTGTCACATTTTCCACACTTCACTACTACTACTTCTCCGGTCAAAGTCCGTTGTACAAGCCTAATCGTCATCTGTTATATTGTGCTTTAATCTCTTTCAGTTACAAAAAAGATTAAATAATCTTGGTTTGATGCTATCGTATACTTTTAGAGAAGCACTTCAAAACAGCATCCAATCAGTTCCTGAAAAACGTATTGTATTCAATTAGCGTAAAAACCCACTTATCGAAGTTACAATGTACTTGTAGTGCTCTAATGCTAACACTTGTTGTATACCTGTTAAAAATACTTGTGCAAAGTTTGGGACTTCTTTAATTGCTTGTGAGTAGTTTAACAATGGTTATTTCTACTGGTTGATCAGAAGTTCAACTATAACCATGTAAGAATGTTTGTTTATCTGTTCCTGTGTTAAACCATGCAACATTTCCAGATTAAATAACAAGTTAAAAATACAAGAGTTTAAAAAATAAGTCTTCATGTCTTTTTGCAGCTTTGACCTAGCTGATTTTTTCTGTAACTTACAAACCCTTAGTTCGGGAAAGATGAGAATCTATGTTCGGGGACATTTCATGCCGGCGGAAAATCAGTTTAGATTCAGATGTTTAAACACGGGTTTTCAAAACTAATTGTATTTACGGCCATTTAAGGTGAGCCTGTAATAAATGTTAGCCTTAATGCTTTCTACAAGTTACCGATATTCCTCTTGCAATCTCGTGATTACATCTTAAATGGACTTCATTTAAATCAGTTTATGTGCTCGACATTAAATCAAGGCAGAAACCTTTTACGTTGTCATCCGCAGACACTATTAAATGTATGCATTTAATTTGTGCACGTATTTGGCTATTAATACTTTGATTAAAAGCTAATTTATTTGAATATTTGTGTTCTAGCATGCAGGTAGTGGCGGTGTTTATTTTTGTTTTAAAGCATTTTATCAGTGTGAGACTTCGATTATATTAAGATCAAGGGCAATCCTGTAATAAGATAAAGCCAGTAGATTAAGTCAATTATGTTTAATTCATAGCCGTTCAATGAAGTAACGCAATAATGGACTTGAAAATAGCGTAATCATTGCAAATGCTTGGATGTGTGTCATATTTTCTTCAACGTACAATTTATTTTGCTTCATGCAAAGTGGATTATATATTAGTTCAAAAAAGTAATTCATCTTTGCGTGTTTACATTTGTTTATTAACAACATATACGTAATCACCACAATCTTAAAACATTGTCATATCTTTGTTACATGTATGTAATACTGAAACCGTAAAAAAACTGTTTTCATATCGTTACAATCAAAAAAGTCCTTGAGAGGTTTCTGAAGAAACACACACACACACACACACACACACACACACACACACACACACACACANTATAATGTTAGTTTATGTTGAGACGTTTCAAGCAGACATGCATTGTGTCCATTATGGGCATTTAGTAAACGGATTAATGTGTGCATTGTATTTTTCACGTTAACTCAATATTTTATTATCCTGTTTTACAACTTTTAGTTGAACTATATTTTTTTATATGTACAAGCTATATAAACATATATCAAGACACTCGGAATATGATTAAATACACAATACTATAATAACACTTCTCTTGATAGTGTGGGTTGTTTAGAAAAATCTTCCATCATACATTGTTGTCAGAAACAACACTAAATCGCGGTCATTGATACCTTTCACAGATTTCGACCAATATTCCGGACAAAAAACAGCCTTGCTTAATAGTAAAAGCATTGCAGAGAACAAGAAACAATCGAAACTTTAGAAAATCATAAACAAACACAAGCGTGGTATTTCATTCTTTCAGTTCCTGTACCTGTGTTTTGATATCTACGCCCTTCTATCACATGTCCACATATCAACAAACAAACGAAACTGTATACAATAACAAGCATGCTATTTCATTCTTTCATTTCTTGTACGTGTTTTGATATCCCCGCCCTGCGTCCACATGTTCACATGTCCACAAACAAACACAATTGTAAAGAATACTAAACAAACACACGCGTTCTATTTTATTCTTTAATTTCTTGTTCGTGTTTTTCATATCTACGCCCTGCGTCCATATTTCCACAACCAAACTAAACTTTAACACTATAAACAAACACACACGTGCTATTTCATTCTTTCATTTCTTGTACGTGTTTTGATATATCCACCATGCGTCCATAAAAGCATCGCAGAAAACAACACACAAACGAAACATTATAAAATTACAAACAAACACATACGCGTGCTATTTCATTCTTTCATTTCTAGTACGTGATTTTGATATCTCAAACCTATATCAACAAACAAACAAAACTTTATAAAATTTGAACAAATACTAAACAAAGACAAGCTTGCTAGCTATTCCATTATTTCATTTCTTGTACGCGTTCTTGATACTTCCGCCCTGCGTCCACATGTGAGCCTGATAGTCCGAAAACAAGGCCAGGTTTTTCCATGAATATGACCTTGGGTCCACATAGTCGTCGCCTTTGTACCATTGGGAACCCTTGGCCTTCGCCTTGCTTGCCCGAGTGTCCCTCTGCATCCGTTCGACAATGTCCGGTATTCTGCTCACCGGAAGTTTCTGCGGCGTCTTCGGAAATCCTCTAAAAATATTGGTGTAAACTCCGCCTGAAAAGCAGTTCAATATTACAGGAATAAGTATTCAACAGCTTTCCGGTTAACAATTAACTTCAATACTTTGACCAATTTTTGGTAAGCTTCGGTAAAAAGTTCATGCGATGTCCGTGATATCTTTTCACTGTAGCTGTATAAGCCCAAGTTGCTCATCACATTATTTAACTTAAGATCGGTTAAAGAATAGACGTATATATACAAATGTATTCGTTCCAACATCAATAATCGATGAAATAGCTGCATTTCCATCGTATTCGCTTAATTATGTGACGTCATTCTGTCGTTTTAATTGTTAATCATGGCGTCACTGTCGTATATGTGTTTTGTGATATTTAGTGTACAATTTTAGGATAGGTTAAAAGATAGGAACACATTTATGTACGTTGCGGAATAACAATTACAGGGTCAGTGTAAAGTTGCGAAAGAGAAATGTATTTTGATCGATAAGAAAAACACGCTGCCGGTGTTCCAAGCCTACATATATTCAACACTAAACTTATATACTCGATGAAGATATTCCCATACAAGCCTAAAGACGGCTATGCCTATTCTAAAATCACCTACCTGTTCTTCCGGTGTTCGGCCTCCCATCTCCGGTTTTGTGATGTCCCGTGGAGGCGGAGTTAGTGGGGCCCACACGGGGTACGGAGGTGCCAATGGCTGCCACAGACATGCTTTATGCTGGCAGTGGTCGTGTTGCCTAGGGGCGCTTGCCTAGGAACGATACGAATACGTGTGAATAATTTGCTGAAACATGTTTCGAGATTTTTTCGAAATTGCTATCGTTTTTACGATTTCTGACACAACATTGAGTGCGACTATTCTTTAAAAACGTACGTTGTCATAATCCAAAACATAAGTGTCGTGTTCTGAGAAAACTAATGTGCGTAAAGTGTCGTCCCAGATCAGCCTGTGCAGTCCGCACAGGCTTATCCGGGCGACACTTTCCGCCTTAACTGGATTTTCGCTAAGAAGAGACATCATTTAAACGAAAAATTCCATAAAAGCGTAAATTGTCGTCCCGGATTAGCCTTTGCGGACTGCACGGGCTAATCTTGGATGACAATTTACGGACAAGCATTATGCCCAGTTTTCTCAGAACGCGACACATAAATACAGCTCAAATTTGAAATTAGAAGTACCACTTTTTGAAAGAAAGCACTTTCATTAAAGAAAAGTTCAATCTTAAGAACTGTTTAGACATGGCGAATGATTCTCACTTCATTACCATTATTGATTTGTTACAAACGGAGAAACTACTAAAAACACTCAACTATTAAACAAATAAACAAATAAATAGAGACTCAAAGAATTTACTTGAAATTGTATACGAATGAACATTCTGCATATTTAGTTATATATTTGTTTTAACTCATAAACATACATCACATGTGTATTATAATCCAGACTATTAAAAACGTACTTTTCAGTTTACTATTTAAAATAATTCAATATTTTTGGTGGACGTTTACAAAAGTAGAATGAAAACAAAAGTATAATAACTGCTTACAACTTTCGAAATATTTACGACACCAAGTTTCATTTGAATAAAATATATTCCTAAATAAACAAACCTGTCAAATTATATCCGCAAATTAAACACTCGCAATCTTCATACGTCCAATAAACCCCGAAAGCACCTAACAAAACGATTCTGCATATATATTGCATTAAACGATAGCCGTCCGTTATCTACAACACACAAATAGCTGTAGTAGTTTTTTTCTTAAGTAATCGAGATACGAGATACGGTTACTTGTCAACAAATATATCACTCGAGACGATTGTTTGTTTTACACCTCGAGTCATTAATTGTTTTTATTCAGTTTAACAGTCCGTTTGTTATGTCTTGTGTTTCCCGGTGTGGTAGTGTATTCAGTGGGAGCTATTTAATACTTTAAGACAATACGAAATATCGATTGCTGGATTAAACGTCGAAGTTAATACATTTACATGTTAATGATTATGTAAAGGTACAATGTATAATGATTTTGAACTGCTTGCCTGTGTTTTATGTACACAAGTGAGACGTTAATAAACTATTATGTCTGTCGGTCTGTTAATGATTATGTAAAGGTACAATGTATTATGAACGAACTTGCGAGTAGTTGATAATACTAATCAAACTTTATTTTTTGATATGAACAATTTCATCTTTATTAATTTAAACTATATCATATAAATTTAATTACTTAATTTAGAAAGTAGATATGTATCCGTAGATTTCTAAGTCCTTTTCACATAACTTTATATTTTAAATGCGTTACAGTCATAAATATCGTTCACTTGATAAATCGAAGTAAAATATTGTATAAGCACTTTATTCACATTGAAATACATGTTAGCATAACAGCTTGTATATATTATAAACCGCATATAAGTGTTTGTAGACCCACAAGTTAAATCCTAAATAAAGCAAGGTAAAGTTATATATTATAAAGGAGTTTACAAATAAAAACCATGTCAACAATGTTCATGGGCCAAACTGACCTTTGGCGATAGATTAATAGTTATTCCGTTGAAAAATATTTGACACATTTAACTAAACTTTATTAATAAAATTTAAATATCTGTTTAAAAAGGGTTTTAATGGTCAAATTTAAATGCGTTGCACAATTAAAAAAGTTGAATGAAAGATCGCATTTTTAAACAATGCGCCTTTACAACCACATTACGTCTTAATCCGTACAATAGAAACATAGGATAAGGTTAAGATTACGGTTGTAGTAGTCATTGCGATTACGAGCAGTGTATATAATTAATCAACTTAATTCCTGATCGGTTATTGATCTAATGAGGTCTTTTTCTGACTGATGTCTGTACATTCCCATGACCGTTTGAAGGTAGACTGGAAACGGGCTTTTCTATACTTCAATACGACAAATTGCATGTTCAACAACTACACTCAATGGAAATAACGGTTGCACGGAGGAGACATTCAAACTTTGTTTTCTTCTCGTGTGCGTGCACGTATTTGACAACAAAACTTCGCACGTGAATATTTGACCTATCAGTGATCTATATGTAGCCTTCAAATAATTTCTTCCCGCAATTGCTTGTCCATCTTCAAGCGTTCACCTGAAAACTTGCCTGTACGCACAAGAAAACATCAGGTGCTGCGCACATGGGCTGAAAACATATTGTAGTATATCACATGCATGCAACCTTAGGAATATCGTGTACTTCTTTACTTATTATGCTTCAAATAGAACGTATGTCTTTTTAAAAAGGTTCAGTCAACATGTTAGCTATAGTTATTCGAATAGTGTGAAAGTATACTCCCGATGTGAAGTATAGATTGTGCCTGGTGAACATGTTGTCGATTGAATTGCTTCGTCGTCTGTTTTCTTTCCGTCTTTGTCCATCTTAGTATGTATGTTGTAATGAAAATTGTGCTTACTATGGGGTAAGCATTTGTGAGAACAACCTTTTAATTCACTGTTTTTCTTTGCACATTTATTTGAAGTTAACCGTGTATGCATGCAGTTAGGTCACCGTAAAGTTATCTTGCTTATGTTTAACATTAACGATCAACGTTGTGTTCTTCAAACGTGTGAGATACGATAAGAAACAGTTTGTCTGTGAAATAAAACATTTTATAACATACTTTACAACATTAAACAGTTCGTTATTTAAACCATTTAATGTTCGGAGCCACCCAAACAAAGCTGAAATTCACGGTAGCGATACTCGTCCGCTCTTGCTTTTATTCTTTGCAGGCTCTTTTTGCGTAATACTTCCCGTACTCCCAATACTTAACCGATCATGCGTCCCTTTGGTAGGGGACCCTTTAGGTGAGCCCCTTGTCGGAGTCCAACCCGAAGAATTGGGATTCAGTTTATCAAAAGAACGCGGAGTAATAAACTCCATGCTAAAACCGTTTCTGTACTTCTTAAGACGGGATTTATGCTCTTGGAGTGAGTCAGCAGTTTTACCAGTCAACATCGCGCGAGATTTCAGTTTCTCTATCTCAGTCTGCGAGATTTTAAGTCTCTTTTCTAGATTTTGAATGGTGTATTGATATTCTTCGTCTTTTTTCTTAAGCAAGTCCGCTTGCCGCACGTTGACGTTTTTACTAGCCACTGAGATCCCGAGTTTGACCTTGTATTCTTTCAGCGTGTCCTCGAAGTGTTCACGTTCCATTCGAAGTTGGTGGTTTTGTTTCTCGTAGTCCTCCCTCGAAGCCCTTTCCGCCTATAAACGGATACTAGTGGTATTACTTTTTATTTTATGGCGAGAAATGAACCATAGAATCAATCAGAGCAATAAACTTGGTGTTTTCCTGTTTAAGTTTTTATCAAAATTTTAAAGCAGCAAAAAATTATATTTATTTGAATATTGTTATTGTTTAGTCATAAAATATTTTAGAAAGAAGTGATGATAATAGATTTGCGTAGTATATAATAAGAGATTTTAATTGGCAATGGTGTTCAGTAGGCAATAATTATTGGAGATTTAAACAAGCAATGGTGATAAGGGATTTAAGTAAGCAATGGTGATTAGAGATTTTCGAAGCGGATGTTAATAAGACATTTTAGAAGCCAATCCAGTTTTAATATATTATGCTTGTTAGAGGTCTTAAATGCAATGATTACACATTTGTAAAGGCAATTCTGACTAGAGATTTTAGTAGGCAATTGTTATCATGGCCATTTTTTTGCTCCTTTTTTCAAGTTTATTAAACTGAAACCTGCAACGTCATTTCTGCCATCTCCAGGGCTGTTTGCATGTCAGACAGCAGGTGTCTCTGTCGCATGACGTCATCCTGGATAATCCTGTGTTCCTCCTCGAGCTCCCGGAAGCGCCTCTGTTCAGTCTCAAGCGTTTCCTGGTACACATAAACCAGCCAGTTTTAATGCAATGGGTATGGGCATTTGCGAAGGAAAGGTACAACGTATATGTTATGTATTGTTAAATGCATTACAGCGGCTCATTGTTTATGATAACAATTAACACTTGAGAGTGTCACCTCGGCAACGATTACCTTTACCCCCTTATCGTTGCCTCATGTCGTAATATGCAGACATTCGAATGAGTTATGTTATGGAGATTATACGTACGATTGAAACAGGATGCATAATTTCCACATGCACTACTTTATATCATAAGACACAATGCATGCGAGTTTAAATGTTATAAATAGTAGGATTACATAGTCAGCCAAGATTGTGTCTTAGAAAAGACGTACATGAGACGGACAGGTAGACAGACGTCAACGGTGAACCTATTATATCCTCCAATCTTCGCTACATGGGGTAACATAAGTAAAACAATGCTAATCAGTGGACAAGTAATTTGTAATGGTAATGAATAAGCACAAGGCACCACCAGAATCACGCCTTTAGTAAAAATAAATATTCCAGTTACGATTATTACTAGTCATACCATCAAGCATAGAATAGTATAGCGACCCACCATACAAAGATTGAATCAACAACATGTTTCAAAGCCGGCACATTTTCATGAAAAATTCCGTTTAAAAATATTTGGTAATTGACAGTTAAAATATATACATGTATATACTTGTACGTAAGGTTTATTTTCAAGTAAAAAATAAGGTTTTATGGTCAAGTGAACATAAGTTTTATGGTCAGTAATCATACGCTTATATGGTCGAGTAAACAAAGGTTCTACGGTCAAGTAAACAAAAGAGTTTAGGGTCAAGTAAAAATAAGATTATATGGTCAAGTAAACATAAGGTTTTAAGGTGAAGTTAACATAAGGGTTAAAAGTCAAGTAAACATAAGGGTTAAAAGTCAAGTAAACATAAGGGTTTAAGGTCTAGTAAACATACGGGTTTAAGGTCTAGTAAACATACTGGTTTAAGGTCTAGTAAACATACGGGTTTAAGGTCTAGTAAACATAAGGGTTTAAGGTCTAGTAAACATACGGGTTTAAGGTCTAGTAAACATACGGGTTTAAGGTCTAGTAAACATACGGGTTTAAGGTCTAGTAAACACGTGTTTTGGGAGATATCCTAAGTATTCATATACGCGGAAAATGCATATGACAATTTTTACCTCGAGGCTTGCAACCTCATCCCGAAGACGCTTCAAATCTTTCTTTTCTGTAGTTAGTTTCTTTTTCACCTGCAATCAGTCATAACTAGATTAAAGGCGTAACTCAAGACTAGAAAACTAGTTACGCACAGTTATGAATATTTCCGCTTCCATCCAACGACGGCAAAAATGCAAAAATGTGCTAGTGTATGACTGTTTAAAATGAACAACTGTTAGAACAACATACGACAAAAAAGACCTAATTTTTACACTTACACCAAATAAAATGTTTTTTTTTCAAACCAGCTAATAAATAAAGTTTCTTACTACATATTATTTTGACAAAAAAGCTATGAAAAATATAAGCACACCGTCATCTTCTCGGACCAACTTTTATAACATGTGAACAAAATTCATATCGTGTACAAGATATCGCTGTCAAATAGTTTTCTAAACGGCTTTTCACATTTTGAATCAAATCAAATCGTTAGAACAACGGTAAATACAAAGCATTTATAACGCTGTTTTTGTATGGAATGAACCCTTGCGACCGGGAAGCCTAGGGTTCAATCTGTAGTTATGGAGCGTTCATACGACCGGGAAGCCTAGGGTTCAATCTGTAGTTATGGAGCGTTCATACGACATTTTCAAAGACATACAAGTACTGGTTATTTCCAAGACTAGATAGAGTGGCTGTAGGTAAAAAGTATATATATATATATGCCATAGTAATAAATGATAAGTTTTTATAAGTTTCAACTTATCTAAGGCGCCCTTCAGTATAAACCAAATATGTCGTTCTCTGTCTCACATTGCACCCCGTTGCAGCATATTTAATTCAACACTTATATCCCCACTCCCTTTTTTATCATTGCTTTCTCTCTTTCCGCAAAGTTTAACTCCTCATTTTCCTTTAAAGCTTTGCTCACTCTCTCACCGCACAACTTACCGTCTCACTAAAAATTAATCTTCCCAATTTCCTTTAACGCTTTGTTCCCTCTCTTACCGCAAAGTTTACCTCCACACTTCCCTCCGGATTTGCGGGATTCCGTAGACGCTCCAGCTCCTGATTTGCGGCGTTAAGGCGCTCCTCAAGCCTGCCAGAAGCAACATTGACGAAATTAAAAGTCTACGATGTCGATGCATTTAATTATGTCAATAACGTCTTGAAAAAAAATACAATCTGATCATTTAGAACGGATTTATCTTATGCATATCTCCTTATTTTCGTCATGCCTCAGAAAGTAATAATTCTCTACTCCTGTAACTCTTAACCAATAGAGTAAATAAATTGCAATGAAATTGATATTCCATTTCCTTTTATTATTTAGTCCGTATTTGAAATACAAGGCTGTGAGTTACCTCGCCACCATGATCTGGTTGTCTTGGTGATTCTTCCTCAAGGTCTCTGTCTCGTGCTTTCCCACGTTATAGTTGGCATTTGCCACGCCTAGTTTCACGCGCAGCTGGCTCACGTTGTTCTTCAGTTCGGCGTTTTCTTTACTCATAGCTTTGGTACAATAATAAATGAGGATATACATAACGTAGCAAATATATTCCAGATATAATTATGAATGCAGTATATGGAGCAGCAATACTTGATCTTTATTTGTAGTAAATAGATCCTTATGAACGTCCATTATATAAAGGTTTAATTCCTTTATATTTTATGATTTCATGTGGCTTATAGGGAAATATCAATTATTTAAAACACGAAACAATTGCTAATTTACAGTTACCATTCTCATTACATTCGATACTTGTAAGTTTCTAACTTACGGCATATAAGACTACGTTGAACACTGGTTTTTGTTTACGAAAATGGCATATTTTATTGTTCAACTTTTAAAGTAAATACGTTCAGTACCTTTAAGTTTTTTGTCCACAACGGCCCGTCCGTCCTGGGCGTTCTTCAGCTCTCGTTTAGCGTTCTCCGTCTCCACTTTAGCTACACTCAGGCGTTCATCTAGACGCTGGGCCTGGAATCGGAAATTTAAGACGGAATTTGGCACGGCAAACTCTATCCAGAACTTAAAAGAATAACTTAAGATATTTAGCATAAAAAATGAACAGATGATTTACAAGGGATTTTACAATTTTACAAACAATAAAGTAGTAACTGAATATAATGAGCATACAAATTATTAAAGCTGCGGTATCCGTGTTCGAACGTTAACTGAAACAAATTGGGGTGCAAACCGCTTTAAAGGCTAGTCTAACCTTACATTTAGCAAAGACCTTATCACAAAATCTAGTTGAACATCTTAGAAATACATAACCTTATAAGTTATGTAAAATGCAATATTGATATTTTGGTTGTAAGAGCTAATTGTTTAAACAATGTTTAAAGATCTTTTTTAAACTTCTTGAATATTAAATCAATTTAAGAAATTTCAACTCCGCTACTTACCGGGAAAAAAAATAAATACATACTAACCCCATGTATTCCTAATATGTTTATCCTGTAACCGGAACTTTTTTAAGTTGTAGTACCTTTTAGCAAAGGATTAGATGGAAGAGTATTGCTTAATTCAGCTTAATGAGCTATGATTGACAAAGAAAAGCTTGGTCAAAAAGCTTGGGCTGAAACAACTTCATCACTTTTATACGACAGTATTTGCCGAACTTGAGCCTTGATTGGCGTAGTTGTCGCTGTATCATTTGTGTACAGATCATTTTAAATGGCAATAGAGAACCTTCTTATATCGGGTTGACATTTGTTTATAACTAATGACCGATCGCCAAACATTCGGATATGGGTATACCTAAAAGGTCAATACGCAACCTCTTTTCTGGAATAAAAATCAATATCAAATTTGTATACATACTTTGTAGTGACACTATTGCAACACTGAGTTACCTGGAATTTTAGTTTAGCGATTTCTTTGTCCCTCTCTGACTCCGCTTCCCGTGCGCTGTTCATTTTGTATTTCATCATTTCTTGTTCCTTGTCATTGACATCTCTAGAATAAATATGCACAATAATAAAAATGATTATAATCGTATATGTAACTTGAACCGTTGTTTAGCTTGAGCTTAAACACGTTCGAATCACGTCGTTGATATCTGAATTATTAATCGAACAAGATCGCAATTATTTAATATCGGCAGTTTACAACTGGTCCAAATATATATATAGCAAATCTAGAGTTAAAGAACTTGAATTTGGAATGGAATTGTACATGTATAGTTCAGCCTTGTTCATCTTAAACTTCATGAATTAATGTTAAATGCAATTTCAATTTCAATTATACATTCTGTGCATTAGTGTTCAGCACATTTGAATCAAATTGAACTTGATATATACAAAATATGATATGTATTTTGCTCAAATTACAAACCAAATACATGTTTGCAACATGCAGGAATACAAAGGTATACTAGTACCTTGCTACACAACTATATACATTGAACGTGATTTATTTAACAACACTACAAACGTTAACGTATTTATTGTGATTTTAATGTTAGTACATGTATACAACCGCGTGAATGCTAGTTTGGATACACAAAACTTAAGTTTGTCAGTTACACATGCTGTATAATCATTTTTATTCGTGGGTCAATAAGTTTCGTTGATTTCGTTGCTTGACCGATCAACGAGTTTCAGTCAAACACATCAGAAAATGACCGATGCAAAATCCTTTTTTTTTCCAAAATCAGAAATCCACGAATTTACGGATCCATGAACAAGTCTTTAAAAAAAAGATATTTTATGTCGATGAATATAAATGATTGTCAGTACCTGTATGCTGCTTCCAGTTGGAACATCTTCTGTACGAGCGACCTGTCAGGAGTATCTAGTTTGGTGTAGTTCATCTTGGTGACACGGGTGACTTATTATGACATGCTCAAACTGAGTATTAGCAAGTCAATGAAGTAGCAGTTTCTGGAGCCAGATTTTCTGGAACATCTGAAAAATACGAAACAGAACTCGCTACCAGTATCGAATTCTCAAACGACGTGTTGATGACGTTGTATATTTTACATTGTCTCAACTAGCGTTAGTTAAGATTATATCCACATATTTTTTAAGACCAACAATCGCTGGATATGTTTCTAATACAAAAAGCTCCAAAAGTTGATCTTATAATACATTTGAACAAATCTCAAATCAATCAAAGAACAGTGTGGTCTTTAGATGGCAATTTTAAATAGGACTATCATCTTAAGCAAACTATTTTTATGTTGGTTTCAATCTCATTATATTATATCATGGGTTTTAAACATTCAAAAAGCGTTTAATGAGCATTTAAATCAAATTTGTTAGCATTCATCCGCTTACCTTATGGTTGATGAAGACATAAAATCACGCCTTTAAAAATAATCGCATTGTTATATATTTGCTGGTTAAATCGTACTACACAATTATTAATTTATATTGATTACACGCCCGTCATTTCAGTACAAACATGTGCATGAAACCTTACGAGATATATTGTATTTCAAGTTCTGTTTCACGCTGTGTTACCTTCTTTTGTGTTAATTGCTGAAAACAATGCTTTTGAATAGCCATTGTACATGATCGATTCGTTCATTTTAAAATAAGAATATTTTTTTTTAAATCCGCTTTTTTTAAGCGTCATGTATTATCGTTCACAATGCATTCAAGTAAGCATGGACATTTAAAGTAGCTTTAATTAAAATTGAACGTATATACTGGATACATATGTATCAAAATGGACCGTACAAGAATTGCAGTTCACGAGTACACAGAAAAGGAGACACAATGCGACGAGTCCACACAAAATGTAATGTAAAATCATACATCAATAATGTAACACCAAGTACTAAATACATCCGTTTAAGTACGTTGCACATGTTGTCGGGTCAAAGTTCCATTTAGGTTTACGGGTTATCT
Source organism: Dreissena rostriformis (assembly GCA_007657795.1). NCBI lineage: Eukaryota > Metazoa > Mollusca > Bivalvia > Myida > Dreissenidae > Dreissena > Dreissena rostriformis. Next base: position 113,767 of record VMBQ01001603.1, read on the forward strand.
ATGGTTTTGCTACTGTCGATGTCATGTTATTATGGTATACGAAGGGTGATATACAAATAACTGGACAGCACAAAGAAACGAGCTCATTTTAATTGCGGTGTTGAAAACGCACCATCGGTACATTTTGTATAATCCTATAAATGAATTAAAAAGATCGAGCTTAGAAAAAAAAATGACTATATTGCTTTGAATGTTGTTTATATACCTTATTAACCCATTTATGCCTAGCGTCTAGAAAAAAAGGCCTTGGCAAACAGCGTAGACCCAGATGAGACGCCATTTATGCCTAGTGGACTCTCTCATCCTTCTAAATTGGATCAATTTATTTCCAAACTTAGGGATGTCTAGTATATTTATTTCTATATTTAGAATATTTCTAACAGAAATTTCTTTATGCAAACAGCGCAGACCCTGATGAGACGCCGCATCATGCGGCGTCTCATCTGGGTCTACGCTGTTTGCCAAGGCCTTTTTTCTAGACGCTAGGCATAAATGGGTTAATGTATGGATCCAGGACATAAGCTGAACTCGTCCAAATATTTATTTACACAAACATGTGCACTTGTTCAAAAAAAAACAACTAACACATAACATAACAACTGAGCAAATAAAGACCTCAATTAATAATCTCAACCATATTATTGTTACATACTTTAATTATTAATTTCAGTTCTGAATTACAAGTGTTGAAGGATGAAACATTGTCTCAGCTATACATCGACTATCATCGCAGAACTCTTATATATGTTGTCTATTCAGGCAGCACATATTGATCATAAGAATGCACTTGTGTACATAACAATCACATTGTCACACACCCAGTTTTGCTTTTGGTGGTGGCACAAACTGGACGGAATTTCTGTGGTCGCCCTTTCCGATGCTGTCCTGTTTCGTAGGCTGATTTTTGCTTAGAATTCCCTTCTGACCGGGGCGATCAGTCTGCGAACCAGTCGCTTTGTCCTTGACGCTGTCAGACTGTTTCTTTGGTCGTTCTGTAACGCTGCCGGTCGCAGCCTCCAGACTTTTCTTTGACTTTGTGACGAACCTCACTGGACCTGTCCCGGTAAGAGCAACACTTACCCGGCTGTCACCTGACCCTAAGGACCCACCGCCGTTACTTTCCTTATCTTTGTTCCTCTTTGTGTATTTGTTAATAGACATCGCCGTCTTGCTCATTTTGTGCTGATTTTTCAAAATGTCTAAGTCAGCTAACGCGTCCTTCAGTCTCTTCTCGATGCTGTTTAACTGTTTCTGTTGCTTTTTCTCGTTCACTTTCATTTCTTCTGCCATTCTTACGTTCACGTTTCGCCCCGAAACCTTTACCCCGAGTTGAATCCTTGCGTCTTTCAATTTCTGCTCATAAGCTTTTTTATCTTCTTTAATTTGCCGGTAGTTCTGGATAATCTGTTCCTTTTTATTCCTCTCTTCAATCTCATCTTCCAAAGCCTTTGCTCTGTCCTCCTGGCACGTCTTTAGCTGTTCTTGCAGCCTTGCCAATTCCTTTTCCAGTTTCTTGATCTCGGACTCCCTTTGCGTCGCTGTTGCTTTGTCACTGTCGAGGTTGGTAAGCTCGGAATCATGATCAATTTTTAACTTTTTGATTTCTTTCTTGTCGTTAACAACATGCTTTCGGATGCTAAAATTGCTCTCGGGGTTCGCCGGATCTCTCAACCTGTCCAGTTCAGACGACGTGGCCGTCAGTCGTTCCTCAAGACGCGCAACAAGAACTTGCGATTCGTTTAGACTAGTTTGAAGACTTTCTTTCTCGTCATTAAACTTAGTTACATTGGCGACCGACACGGCTAGTTTCGCCTTCAGAGAATCTAGTTTGGTTTGCAATGATTTACGATCAGCATCCGCTTCGTTTATCTTGGTTTCCAAGTTTTTGTTAAAGGCTTTCATTTTCAAATATTCTTGTTTGCTTTCTTCGAGCTCGATTACCGTTGTTCTTATTTGATCATCGATATTACCTATTGACCGACGCGTTTCAACGTCGTAATATTCGGGTGGTGGGTCCATTTTTGAATGGTCGATGTCGTCCGGAAATCGAACGCCTAGACTGGTCATTTTACAGTGTATCGACTGGTTCAATATTTCCCCTCTTTTTAAATCTTATGATGATGTTACCGTTGCATTTCAATTACTGTCGTCGCAATACGCCTGTGACCTGAACATATAATTGAAAATGTATGTAAGATTTTGTAAATTATAAATAAGAAAGAGAGACAGTGAGTAACATTTTGAAACAACCTTAACATAACCAGCATAGTATAAATGTATTATGGGTTGTACAATAAACAATGATTGTGAATAAAACATAAACAGTAGTTTTATCTTTGTAGGTTTAACGTACAAATAATTTTGCCTTCGTCAATTGTGTGTGAACAGAACAGAACAGAACAGACAGTTTATTCAGACTTATACATATGTGCATCGTCTTTAATGCATATATTTATAAATTAAACAATTTCACTTATCAAAATATAATAATTTTGACAAAGACAATGATACAATATTGTATATATTTATAAATTCAATGTGTAAATTCAGTGAAATTTCAAAACAAAATATGAACAGAGAAAAAACAACGATTTTGAAAAGAAGAAACATACTTATTTTAAAGGCAGTAAGGATAAACTATTACGTTTAATTTGGGTATGGTATATATGATATAATTTTTGCAAAAAGTACAAACACAGAAGATCAATTATTTCACATAATATCAATGCAAAAAAGTGAACGTCAAGGCACACGTGTAATTTGCACTCTGTGATACATTTAATGACAATGTTTTGCAAATAAATTGCATAATCATATGAAATGTAATTACAGGTAAATATATATACAGTTGTGAAATATTTCTTTAAAACTGCGAAGCTATCAAATTAAGTTTAATAAATTAGGACGCCATATTGTTTCAAATAAACGCACGACTTTTGTTAATGAAAGTTAATAACGAACCAAGCTAAAGTACAGCTTGAAAAACATTTTTTTTATATAATTATATTATAACTACTAAACTATTACAAGCTATCAAGATCTAAATAAACATACCACAGTTTCCTGCCTCTGTCTAAACAATCTCATTTTAATTAGATTTCGGACATTTAAATTTGAAATCGTATAATCTAATCTATAAACATATGGAAGCCACTTTCACAACGCTATTTTTGTGTGCAATATAATGTTTCAAAAGTGTCGAACAATTTCTATTAGCATTGTTTTATTCAATTGAGAAACAAGACACAATACAAACCGTCAAGCTTGATAAACAGGGGTTAGGCTTAAATATTTTCGCGGCTTTAAAGAGTGATCACTCGGCCATTGAAGATTAAATGTTAAGATTACAGGTGAGCTTTTTAAATTAACGTTGTTATGAGTTAGATATTAATTAATGTATTTGTTAGGAAAAATACTGAATAATAAAATAAAAATTCGCGCTTGGTGGGAGTATCAGGAATAGTATAATGGTTTGATATTTTACTGTGTTAAAATGGTTGAAAATCGTAAAATACAAGTAATAAATATTGCTGTTTATCTGTTGATGTTTTTCATATGTTTGTTGTCTGTATTTCTGTTTGTTTGTCTGTCAGTCTGTTTCTATCTGTTTGTCTCTGTGTCTGTCTGTGTATTTGTCTGTATGTTTGTTTGTATGTCTGTGTTTTGTCTGTCTGTGTGTTTATCTGCATATTTATTTGTCTGTACTTGTCTGGATGTTTGTATGTCTGTCTTTGTTTCTTCATGCGTGCGTCTTTCTGTCTGTCTGTCTTTTTGTATGTATGTCTGTGTGTCTGTCTGTATGTATCTCTGTTATTTTGTCTGTCTGTATTTCTTTCTATATGTCTGTATGTCTTTATGTCATAGTGTTTAGAAGTATTTCTGTCAGCATGTGTGTAAGTATTTATGCCTGTATGTCTTTCTGTTTTTCATTCTACCTTTCTGCCTGTCATCTCTTTATGTATTTATGCCCGTATGCCTGTCCGTTTGACCGCTGAATAAAGTACTGCTTATTATTGTTTGGATTATTCTTAAGAGATGGTACTCAAATTCCAGGTGCACTTCTTCTTCCAGTGGCACAAATGATGCAAGATGCCCACCAGAGATCCTCACAAGACACGGATACAGCTACATCCAACTTCTACCTGAGCAACGACGAGGACACCATACCTGCCCAAAGTACGTGCTTTTCGTGTAACTTATATGTGTCGTGTTCTGAGAAAACTGGGCTTGATGCATGTGCGTAAAGTGTCGTCCCATATTAGCCTGTGCAGTTCGCACAGGCTAATCTGGGATGACAATTTACGCACAAGCATTATGCCCAGTTTTCTCAGAACACGACACATATCAACGGTGGCGAAAAACACAGTTTTAGAGTGGCATACACGCATTTATATAGTGTAACTTATATATACGACGGCATACACACGTTTCTAGAGTGTAACCAATATACGCGGTGGCGTACACATATTTCTAGAGAGTAACACATATATACGGTGGCGTACACACTTTTCTAGAGTTTAACAAATATATACCGCGGCGTTAACCATTTCTAGAGTGCTACTAATATATACTGTCGCATACATATAATTCAGGTCAAAAATTGTTTAAGAAATGGTGTTCCATAATAAGTCTGAATAAAACGTCGGGAAATCGTGCGTTTATGCGCCAAAAAAAAATGCTTTCATTTTACAGATTCAGCATATTAAGGTTTTTAGTAACTAAATTATGACATCTAATTCCCTGAAAGAGCTTGGTGTCTAACCTCACAAATGTCTTTCGCACAGGTATTCCGCTGATAGAGCAGAAATCAAAGTCCAGTTACGCCACCCAGGAGACCCTTCAGTCTAAGCGTTCCACCACCGAGGAAGAGTTACGGTCCCTGTCCACCACGCCCAGATACTCGCACGAGGATCTCGGTACAGTATCACGTTGTGGAAAACTTTATATCGTTTCAATAAATCCGCGTAAAAATGGTACAACTCGTTAACTAATCTTTTAGACCTTTGAAGCGTAAAATGTTTCAGAGGCTGAATCTTTTTGTGTTGATAATTTAGGCACTGTTTCACATTCCACAAAATGAAAATAAATCCCGACTGCCAACACGGGGCTTAATGCATGTGCTTGCAGTGTCGTCTCAGATTAGCCTGTGCAGTCTGCACATGCTAATCAGGGACGATACTTTCCGATATAACTGGATTTTCCCTAAGAAGAGACTTCTTGGACGACACTTTACGCACATTCATTAAGAACGTACGCGGCAGTTTAGTTTCACGCAAATTTCTTTCGCTGTAACACCGTTTGCGCAATAAGTGTCTGCGTTTTCGGATACTGTAAAACCGGTTGCGCAATAAGTGTATGCTTTTTCGGATATTCGAATCAAAACGGGATGGATATCAAATATTGGAATCACACCAACAAATCAACTATTATTAAGCAAAGAAAAATAATTAAACAATATGTGTCATATAAACTGCACAATAAGAATCGACCATCATCTCTAAGACCACACAGATATTGTTTTATAGCGTGATTGTAACGCAAGCATGAGTCTTAATACGGGAAAAATGGCGATACATCCTCAAAATTGGAGATGTTTTTGTCGATATTATAATGTTATTAATTAGTGGAATTCATATTGGCTTTGTTATTGAGCTTTGTTATTGTCTGTCTGAAGCTCAATAACAAAGCAAATATGAATTCAACTAATTAATGACAATTTTATTAATTAACTTTATAATATTATCTTATTTTTCGTTTAAATGAAGTCTCTTCTTAGCAAAAATCCAATTTAGGCGGAAAGTGTCGTCCCTGATTAGCCTGTGCGAACTGCACAGGCTAATCTGGGACGACACTTTACGCAAATGCATTATGCCCAGTTTTCTCAGAACGTGACACATATCTGCGTAGGAATCAAACTGCCACTATTGAAAGATTCTCATATAAGGCCAGGTTTTTCCTGGTTTCTGATTGGCTGAATCTCGTATTGGCCGACCTTTTCCCGTATTGGCCGTGTTTTTCCATATTGGCCGCCTTTTTCTCGTATAAGGCGAGTTTCGAGCTTTATTGGCGAGGCTCAACTTATATGGGGCGAACAAATTGAACACATTCTCGTCTTATAAAGTTAATTAATAATAAGACGTATTAAAAAGAAAAGCATTCCTGCGCATTAAAGAAAGTGTTATTGAATGCTCATATGTTTTGAACATGTCACAAACATATACTTTAATATGCATAAATTATCATTAAAATATTAGGTAAATTTGATGTTATGCTTAACAATTAATCTCAATACTTTTATAATTTTATTTTCTCACACGTTTATTAAGTATATCAACTTTCATGCGGTGTTGTTTGATATATTTTATTGCACAGAATCAATAATGAATGAATATCATGTATTCAAGACGCTCTAATACTTCTGGATCAAGTGCGGGTGGGGTTGAATCTTGCTCGACGTGCAACTAGATACACGCGAATTTTATTGCGTTTCTTCGCATATCATATTTCTCCTTGATAAATTTGATTAGAAAAAAAAAAAAATTATTTGTTAGCCATTGAAATAAATCAAAGATGAACAACAAGACAATTTCAATCTGTCCGATCGTTAAGCAATGTATTTGAAAAACATGCGGGTACCGCACGTGCAACATATTTATAAAACACACGTCACATCAAAGAAAACAAACGTTTGCATCTAAATCATTATACCATATTTCTTTATAGTTTATGACAAGTTGAACTAATAAAGACGCGCAATGCAACCACGTGTAGCATGCAGGAACTTGATAAGGCCCGTATTTGTTTCATACGAATTGTGGGCCTTTTTATGTTGAAAATCTGTTTGTCTTTTAAATATAAATCATAGTTATAAATTACTATAGAGGAATACGTTATTTTCAAAAGTTTTCTCACTGCTGTGCGCAATGTTTTTCTCAGTGGCATATTTAAGACGTAAACACACACATTGAAACAGTCGTAATATTTAATAAAAAATATACAACACTGTCGATCCTTATTTTTTTTTCATTTTGATACCGGCTAAAGATAGCTGTAGCAAACTACCAACACATATATAATTCTATGAGTAACAAACAAAATAATTAAACCTTATCAAAACGTCCTTAAAATGTATGATTTACTTTTTTTTTAAATGTCAGTCAGTGTAGACTTAAAAAATCAAGATTGATTTCAGTATTATTACATTACAGTGGCGTATCAAAAACTAATAGGTTATTATAATTTCCAAAATAACTTATGGGAGATACCGAAGTATATGTATGAAGTGAATGATTGTTAAATTGCACTACACGCATAAACTGTTTTCTATTGTAATTCTATTCACATGCACACGTTTTAGTAGTGTGTATAGGTTTTCAAATAATATGGTTATATCTTACATTTACTGTGTGTATATATTGTTTTGCGTATACATTTTCTTACCAATTCCAATAATATATAACTGCTAAAAGATACATTTATGCATAACAATGGAATGCCGTGAATTGGTCAAGTCATGTAAAGAGTTACAATTGATACCGTTGATGTACCCCTTTAAGAGTATTACATACATCTTGTTTTTAGTTGGAAACTGCTTACTTATCTCGATACATATTATTACTTATTTGGGTCTTCATTTAAATGTAAATCTACTTTTTGCATTGGCATACAGTCAAACAATTATCAAGTCATGTTAAAAATTAAAATTAATATCGTTGATATGCCCCTTTAAATGTATTGCTCACATCTTGTTTTGGATGCTGTATTAACCTACTTTTACTGATCTGGATACAAATTATTTGTGTTTCATTTAAATCTAACTCTTCTTTTGCTTTGGCATACATGTACTGGTATGTGTTACGAACTTTACCATGTATATTGTTTTGTTTTGTTTTAAATTGTATTTTACTACATGCAGATAAACTTCGATTGTTAACAAACGACTCTGGTGACCTATGTTTTTATTTTTTTATTTTTATGAAGTAATACATATTGAAACATTTGGGTAAGTTTGGACAAAATCTAAGTATGGGAAAGACTTTAATAATGATAAAAGTAATATGCATAGAATTGATTTTCATCAGTGATATTCTGTTGTTGTTGTTTTTGATAAATTAATGACCTAATAAATCAATTAATGTTTTTTTTTTATGAATTTGCAGTAAAGTTAAATCAGGTTTATATAAACAGAGAGAGATAGTAGTTTTTTCGACAGTTTTTTCACTAATTTACTCGATTTGTGTGTGTAAGCCTTATTTTTAATTTGTACTTATGCTCAAATAGGTATGTTGTTTAAGTGCGAATAAAAAAATAACAACACTGGTGACCCATGATTTTTATTTAATTTTTCTATTCACAACAGATGGTTCTAGCTAAATACCAAAAATTATCAAATTCTAAGTATACGAAAATTTGCATTGAAACTGCAGCATACGTCCTTAAGCCCCGTTTTAACCCTTTTAGCGCTGGAACCGGATTGTGAAGGCTTTTGCAAACAGTTTGGATCCAGATGAGACGCCACAGAATGTGGCGTCTCATCAGGATCCAAACTGTTTGCTTTTCTGATAGTATTCTTTGAAAAAAAATCAAAGAAAATGCTAATTTTAGAAATTCAGCAGACGACATTTTAGCAGACGACAAATTTCCAAGCATGTAAAGGGTTAACAGAGCGCAGCTCATATGCTATTTGATTTATTTGAAAGGGACTATTTTTTTCGGAAAACATTGCGGATTATTGAGCCAATTCTGTTTTTGAAACGTTATCGATTATTGTAACATTTGTATGTATGCATGAATATATAAAAGTGCCGTTTTTTTGTCGTTTTTGTACTACGTTACTCGTGTTAACTTAAGGATAGAAATGAAAGAATGCATATATGATCATATGGAGCGTCTGTCTATAGGTCGCATAGTATCGCCGCCCCATTCCAGTGACGAAGAATCCCTCACTTCACAACAGTTTGAAGAAGAATATGAGGAGGTAGATGCTACCCCATCCGACATCTTTGATCCAAACGAACATTTCCGGACTGACACATTATCTGCCAAGCAGGTCTTGTTAAAGTCTCGGTCTTCCGTATATTCATCGAAATATCCTGGGACTATTTTGTCGGAAAAGGTATCAGATTTTGGAACTAATCAAGTTTATCTGGAAAAAATAACGAATACCGGAACTGGGCCGGTTAACTTAATTACTCCGCGAGTGGGACATTTTGAAAAGGGTCGGCAACAAGAACCGATTGTCTCCGACAAAGCTAATCACTCCACACAAGCACGTGGAACTGTTTTTTCAGAAAAAGTTTCCAGTTTTATCCCGCATCCGCGGGGAAGTACTATTTCGGACAAAGGCGCAAGTTTTTCGTCACACCCGCGTGGCACTACTTTTTCTGAAAAAGGAAGAAGTAAGCCGGTCAATCAGAACGGTCCTGCCAAACCTCTGCTGCCGTTGATTAAACAAAGGCGGAAAGAAAGCTACCAATCGAACCAGTCAGACAAAGAATCATTGAAGTCCGTAAAATCACATTTATCCTCGCAGACCAATCGCCACAGGTATGTAGTCTTTCATAGACATAATTACGTTTGTTTTGATAAAGCTGCACAAAACACGGACTATATGATGCATTATAATACACCGATTAAACATATGAACTGACAAACGTCAAATGTAGCAAACTATACATATATTAATCAAACCTGCTTACAAACCAGAAATGATCAGCATTTCTTTAAAGACCTTTACTTGCTTGACATTCTCATCAGGTTCCGAGCGGCCGAACTGATGTCGATGAGGATGTCGATAATGGACGATGACTTTCGCGACATTATCCTGCATGCGGAGAAAGTCAGTAGGGACCTCTCAAATGAGCACGATCACAGGTGAGAAAACTCTTGTTCATATATGCAAAAGCGCTATGTATTTAAAAAAAAACACCTTCATTAGCATTTGAATTGTGTGAACCTTGGTGTTTAATTGACATTTTAGGACATACCGGTAAAATTGTTGTGACAACATGCAGAATTATATGAACTATCATTATAATTTATAAATAATATAACAACCGCGTAATACAATCATACATTTGTAATGTCGAGGTATATAAGAAAATAAATGAAATCTGTGTCGAAGTCATGTACACGAATGCTTCGTGATTATAACATGGTCGTGATTGTTACTTGTAAGTACCGAACAACAACAATATATAAGCTGAAAGTGGAGACAGATCACTGATTTTTTCAAAATTAAGTTTTGCGCGAACGTAAGAATGTGCTCACATGTCCGCGATGGAAATTGCGCGACATGTGTTCCCCTCGAATTTAAACGATTCCACAGTATTAATTTACCTAAAATAAATATTTCCTACAGAACTGTACAATAGTTCAGTAAAAAAAACGTTACGTAGCTATGTATCTTAACATTGTGTAATAGCTTCAAATTATGTGTTAAATGCTAAGGCCTTTCTTATATATGTATATTAAAGGTAGAGATATTTTCCACTATACTAACCTACAGGTAAATTCTTTGTTTGTCATTGATATATAGTGTATATAAAACAACAACATATTTCCTACAGAACCATGCTCGAGAACCAACTGCGGCAGATTGACGAAGAGCGGAAGGACTTAAACCAGAAGCTTGCCACACTCCGAGTAAAACTAGGTACATACTAAGTTTAAAATTCGGGCTGTCCGGTTTAATGTATGTGCGTAAAGTGTCTGACTGTACAGACAAATCTGGGACGGCACTTTCTGCCTAAACTGGATTTTCGTTAAGAAGAGACCTCCTTTTTACGAAAAATGCCATAAAAGCGACCAGTGTCGTCCCTGATTAGCCTATGCGGACTTCACAGGCTAATCTGAGACGACAATTTACGCACATGCATGTGATTCCCGTTTTAAAAGGCGAGGATGTGCATGTTATTATTTTGCCTCTAGCACACTATATGCATTGAGTTGGCTGTCCGGTTAGCGCAGTGGTTGGTAAACGCGCTTCTCACCTAGACAACCCGGGTTAAATCCCCTGCTTGCGGCGCATGTGAGTTTGGTTGGTGGTCACCAAACCGGACATGTGTTAATTCCTCCGGGTACTCCGGTTTCACTAGACGGCACAAGACCACACCAAAATTGAAATTCTTGTCATCAAACTCTAAAAAGCTGAACATTGCAGCTATTATTCAAAATTCTTCATAACTTTCGTGAGTCAAGTATGTATGTTAGGCAAGAGTTCTGGGACACACGCCGGGTACTCACTTGATGCGGCTTCAGGCGCGAAAGGAAATAAACAAATAAAACACACACACACACACACACACACACACACACACACACACACACACACACACACACACACGCACGCACACACACGCACACACTCATCAACACATTAATTATCAGGGCGAAGAATAAAGGAATCTGCCTTTTCGCATACAGATTATTCTTATAACTATAGTATAGTCTTCGGTAGTTTTTGTGTGATTTAACATAATACATGCTCTTGATTTTGTATAAAGTAAACACGTTTTTTTTTCTGAAGTCATTACACCACGTGTTTAAATTCCTTCTGCAACGTTTATTACTTGGACCACGAAAATCGAGCCCATCTTGTTTTGTGAATACATGGTAAGCTATATACAGGCAACCTCCACGTAGAAGTGTCGTTCCATGCTCTCACATACAACCTCTGCCATCACAAGAAAATCCTACCACATTCGGTAGGATGTTGTTGTTGTTTTTTAAGTATTATATTATGAAAAGGAGTTTCATTTTCTTTTATATTTTGAAAATAGTGTATAAGTTAAGGTTCATAATAAAAAATAAATTACTTAAATTAAAAAAAGTAAAAATTACTTTTTACAAATTTTTAAATAACCGTTGATACTGTTAGACGCCATTATTGTACCACGTGGCTCGGCTATTATGACGTAGTTGGTTATTACGGCAGGGATTTTAGATCATTATATATATGATTATTTTAATCGGTTAAACTTAAAACTCTTTTGTTTCCACAAAGGAAACAATTTTACTGCAAATTCTTTTTCGGCGTATACACATTGTTATCTATGCCGTTGATACTGTAGTACTCAATTATTGTATCACTTGGCTCGGCTATCATCACGTGGTTGTGTATGACGCACGGATTTGATCCAGCTCTGCTGGTTCCAGTCAAATCTCTGTGCGGAGGTTGATATACCGGTAGTGCTCATTTAATTGACTTTTAGGCGTGGCCAATCCCAGCTATAATGATCCTCGCGCAGAACTTAAGGACATTAAACCATATGCACCGCGCTCTGAGAAAACCGGCCTTAATGCATGTGCGTAAAGTGTCGTACCAGATTGGCCTGTGCAGTCCGCACAGGCTAATCAGGAACGACACTATCCGCTTGTATGGATTTGTTGTAAAAAGGAAGTCTCTCGTCTAAAAAAAAATCAAGTCTGAGCGGAAAGTGTTGTCCCTGATTAGCCTGTGCGAATTGCACAGGCTAATATGCGACGTCACTGTACGCACATGCATTAAGCGCGGTTTTCCCACAGCGCGACTCATATAATAAAAACATCTCGTACTTGCTATTTTATCCCATTTATGCCGAGCGTCTAGAAAAAAGGCCTTTGCAAACAGCGTAGACCCAGATGAGACGCCGAATTATGCGGCGTCTCTTCAGGGTCTGCGCTGTTTGCTTAAAGGAATTTCTGTAAGAAATATTCTAAAAATAGAAATAAATAAACCAGACATCCCTAATTTTGGAAATGAATTGATCCAATTTAGAAGGATGGGAGAGTCCACTAGGCATAAATGGGTTGGGTATATTTTCCTCCAGGGGTGGCCAATTCGAACTACAATGTCAGCAAGACGGAGTGCGAGCAGATGAGGAAGAAGTTTCAGGAGACGGAGATACAAAAGGTGTGGGTAAATGTGTCGTGTTCTGAGAAAACTGGACAAAAAGCATGTGCGTAAAGTGTCGTCCCAGATCAGCCTGTGCAGTCCGCACAGGCTAATCCGGGACGACACTTTCCGCCTAAACTGGATTTTCGCTACGAAGACACATCATTTAAACGAAAAATTCCATAAAAGCCGAAATTGTTGTCCCTGGTGCGAACTGCACAGGCTAATCTAAGATGATAATTTACGCACATGCATTATGCCCAGTTTTCTCAGAACGCGACACAATGCGTGTAGAGCTGTATTATTTCAGCAGACGTTGTTCAACGTATGAGGTTGAAGTGATGTATTTAGTAACGATAGGGTTCGATCCCGACTGATAGAGCGTTCTTTCGATCTATCCGTGGACATCAAGTACTGGTTCTATCCACGAAAGGGAATCGAGAGCTTAAGGCTTTCGATGCAATCGAGCTTAAGTGAATACGTTTAATCTTATCTGACCGAGTTTAAAAAACGCGTCAATAAATAAACAAAAAAACAAGACTACGTCACTATGCCGAGTCGATTGACCAATATTAAATCGTAAAATACAAATTGGCCGCGCTCTGGGAAAACGGGGCTTAATGCAGGTGCGTAAAGTGTAGTCCCAGATTAGTCTGTGCAGTCTGCAATTGCTCATCCGGAAAGACACTTTCCGCTTTGATGGAATTGTTTGTTTAAAGGGAGTCTCTTCTTAGCGAAAATCCAGTTGAGGCGGAAAGTGCCGTCCCTTAATCTCGGACGACACTGAACGCACGTACATTAAGCCCCGTTTTCCCAGAGAGAGGTTCAAATTTATTTGATAATCATACCTGAGCGTTCGATTTTCAGGCTCGACTGGAGGAGAGGATCCAGACGTGCACGAGAGAGCTCGAGAAACTCAGGGACCCGGACAATCCGGACAGCAACGTGAACCTCAAGAAAATAGTCCTCAATGACAGGTGCGTATATGCATAGAAAATTGTGTGTGATGTCACTGCTGAACTTTTCTTAAGTGATCCCTAAGGAGTTTCATTAACACCAAAATCAAATCTTTACGTTCGCTTCATAAGTGCTCGCAGTTATCTTTTTTTTTAATTTCATTTAACAGTTTTGACTGTAAACCAAATATTAAAAGTTCCAATTTGTACACAATAACAATGATACTCGTATAATCTTATACCCACAATAACAAGGGTACTCTTAAGTATACTACCATGTACCCCGGGTTCGGAAAATACGCTTCAAGACACCCGGCCTTACTCCGAGGTACATTTTAGTATATTTTCCTTACTTTTAAGTAGTACCTAAGCCGACAATGACCAATCGAGCGTCAGTGATACTTGTAGTGTTGTTTATTGTATTATGTTCAAGCTGTGTTACTTCTAAACGATTTCGGGTATTTATTATAATTTTTGGAATACGAGTTTAATACATTGTGTTATTTACTTGAAGCTTCCAATACGAGTACATTTATATAGTCGTTGTCAAATTCAGCATGCAACATAAACCATTACCCAAAACTCTGTTGTCATGGCCCTTTTTTCACATTCATTTTCGGCAGAAGCGTGGTTTATTTGAAGATCATATTACTTTGTAAGTCATTATCATGAAATTTGGAATACACTCGGCCACTCTTCTTTGTCTGATATTTTTTTTATATATCTGACCTTCATCAACATACATTTCTATTAACATCTGAAATGTGTGGTTTCGATGCTTTAAATGTTTTCCATTACGTTAATGTTACTTATTAAATGACATTCTACCAAAACAAGGGAATATACTGTTGACATATCGCAATTTAACATTTTTCGCAATCAATGAGTAATGTCCACAGGTAAAATTGTAATATAACACACTATTTTTAAGGCTGTTTTAAAAAGAATAGCATTTAAACCACCTGACATACAATTGGCGGGAAACATAATGAAAGGATATACATATTCATTTGTGGATTCGTTACGGTAATCAAATTTTGCTGTCCGTGTTTTAGTTTTATTATAAATGGCTTAGATGCATGTTATCAACAAGTTTTATAATATTATTTATTACCTTGATATTTAAGTTAAATAAACACGAAAAAATAAACAACGTTGTTTAAATAATCACAATGTGTTACATATTATATTTAACAATCATGTTAAACATGCAAAATGCGCTGTGCTGTTATCAAATCAAAGGGACCAATAATACAAGTGACCCAATTCATTAATTCATAAATCAATCCTGTGATCTAATCAACAAACACATTTTCCAAATCCTTTGTTGGTTCAGATATTGTACCTGAAAACTGCTGCCACTTTCCGTCACTTTGCAGCACACTCTTATCACTTCCGAAAGGTTCTTTTGTATCCAACTGCCTGGATGCCTGTGTTTCTTCGTGCAGTGTGTCATTCTCTTCTGTATGTGGTAATGTCGGTGTGCAATTTTCTTGATACCTTTGTTTTAGAAATGTTTGCTCAAATGAAACACGTTCTTCATTGTCAGTTGATCTTATGTCGTGAAAATCGTGTTCAAATGATGAAGGGGTAAGAATAACATACTGCTCCCAAGTTGTCTCCAAAGAGTTGAAAACAACTGGTTTGGCGTTATTAATATCCCCATGTTTCACGGCGTTCAATTTTGTCTGGATCATAGACGCATGTTTTTGGAGGAAGCATTGCGGCTGCTCAGAGGATACCAGATCTGAGCATTCGTGCCTTAGCAAGGCCATGGCACCTGTCATCTCAGACTGATGATGCCGCTGAAAGGTTTGACACATTGCATCGGTATTATGTAACGGTTGCGTTTGAGATGTGAATATCTGCGGAGTGGCGGCTTCAGCGCCTCTTGGAGACTCTCTGCTAACATCAACATTACTTTGGGAGTCATCCAAAGCTTCAACATTAAACCGGTCTGTCTCGTTTGCATGTCTGATGTCAAACGTCAATGGCGTTAGTTCAGTAGTGTACATTTTTGAATTAGTCATTCTGTTTAAGTTCACCATAATAAATTTCAACTCCTAAAATTGCCCGTGTCGAGCCATGCATGCGGCTTCATGCCAATACGTTATACAGTCCTCTTTATGATTGGTAAGTTCAGCTATTCTTGCTTTTGAAGCATAGAAAAACATCTTTCTTCTGATTTCCATTACATCCAATGCGGGTTCGATGTCTGCAAGTAATAGTTTGGCCTCAGCTATATCAGATGCGCATATTGGGCAGTTTGGGATAACATTTGCCCTTTTTCCAAGCCCAATCAAGCAAAACACCATTCTGAGGATAAACATTCGTCTCCATAGCTTCTTAGTATCGACATCCTCTTCTTCAAGACTTTTTAAGCCAGCATGACCCCAAAGCATCAGCGACTTTCTTAGTTCAATGGTCGGCGTGTATTCAAACTTCCAGAGCCTAACGCACACTTCTATGTACAACATGTTCACCAGTTCTAAACAGGGTCCGATATGGTAAGCCTGGCTTCGTGCAGCCCTCAGCATATTCTCACCGTCCTCAAATTGTCCAGCAATACATTGTGCGTTTGCCAGACGACCGTAATACACCACGTCAGTTATCATTGTGTTACTTGAGTTAGTTGTGAGGCTTCTCATCTCATCAAAGACCTTGCTGTTTCGTAAACCCGTATCAAACGTTATAGCAATCGCGTCAATTTCAGCTCCTAATATTGCAATACATTTGTCAGCGAAGATTTGTTTCTTAGCTGGATCGATTTCCAAATTCATCTTCATCATGAACTTGTCCGCAAGTTTCTGCAGCGCTTCCCTCGGGTTGTTGAACTGTGCGTCGTGGACCATCCTTTTTAAGTTTCGGAAGAAAGTATGGATCATAGGTCGTTTGCCAGAAGTCGATTTGTAAACCCCACTGACTCTCACTGCTTCATGTTGATGTTTAAAAAGAGCTAACAGTAGTTTTGCTGCAACATCTTTGTAAGACAATTCATTCAGGACCTTAATCAATGTCTGCAGACTCATGCGACCGGTTAGTTCTCTCAAAAGAAACATCATGATGCTAGATCTATCTTGACGACAAATTACCATGTGTGTTATTGTGTCATACAGCTCTTTTGTAATGTAACCGTTATTTACTAGAAAGTGTGCCACAAAGACCGGGTCTATTTGTGATTCAATGACGTCAATACACTTCCATAGTACTTGAATTTCCTTGAAAGTCATGAATGACCGAAATGAAAGGTCGAGAGGAGTCTTGGCTCTCCGAAGGTCAACTACCGGATCTGCAAAGGCAACATACATAATTATGCATCTACCTTCAAAACTGTACTGGTGTTCAATAAGTGAACGTAAATATAAAAAAATGGTTACCTTTGTAAAAACGTGTACCACGCATTCTTAAGGCCCAACACAGCCAATTGAAAAAATGTCAAGACGCCAATTGCTTGGTTTCTATTTTCTATTCCCTTTGAATGACACGGGTCAAATGTTAACATGAATGCAAAGGCAATATTTCATTCCAACTTAAAACCATTTTACTTTTTACATTAAAACGCCTTTCATACGGTCATTGACCATGCGGATGAACAGACAAGACGTTTAAAGTAATCATTGTATATGCATATATCATCAAGCGCAATACTAAACAGATACAATTATTAATTTATGGTATGTTATCTCTAGATACAAACGGTGATTGCTAGACATTTTACCAGACCATGGAATGGTATATGATGTGCAAGTGTCTGCCGTGATACGTTGCTTACGTTAGTGGTTGTGTACCTAGTATCAAATTGATTCATAAATAAGCCATACATGTATATCAATCTTTAGTTAACAATTCAATCGCACAATATACAAAATCATATTTGTTTACGTTACAAAGATTTCCAAAAAAAGTTACCTTCCATGGTAGATTGTTAAAACTATATCCAGCTCGATCTTGACTGAAATGAAATTGACACAACATATTATTAAAAAAAAAAATATATATAATAATTATAAAATAATTGCACATGCTAACAAGATCATCGTCATGAACATCATTCAATGTGCCAAATATTAAGGGGAGCACACACAGTGTATTAATTTCGAGATTATCTGCAAAATTGCAGTATTCGCTTAATCTTTTTATTGGAGATAAAATAGTTTCATGCTGAACACTCACTTTACATATTTGCAAAACGCAATGTCGCATACTAATAAAAATAATAAAATTATCACGAGCAGAATTAGAATTGTGTTTACGCTATACTACAAAAAATCGATGGTCAATTTAACCATTTGCATGCTGGGAAATTTGTCGTCTGCTAAAATATCGTCTGCTGAATTTCTAAAATTAGCATTTTCTTCGATTTTTTTCAAAGAATACTATCAGAATAGCAAACAGTTTGGATCCTGATGAGACGCCACGTTCTGTAGCGTCTCATCTGGATCCAAACTGTTTGCAAAGGCCTTCAAAATTCGGTTCCCGCGCTCAAAGGGTTAATTATCTGTTAATGTAAATCACTCAGCATTTAGTAGTTGCACGTTTTCTAGTTCGCGCAGTTTCTTTGTATATTTTTCACAAAAACGAAAATTTCAATTTATGCATTCGCCTTGAAATGTATAAATTGAGATATATACAGGCTGGACAATTTCTCAAGAATTCATTAGACAATTATAAAGGTCGAGTAAGGTCAAAACTTGTGGAAGACAGTTCGCCGAATAAAAAAATCCATTATGTGACCTATAAATATCTTATTATTTTATGCTGGTTCGCTTGTTTGTACACAATATATTATTAAGTTTAACAATCTGAAATTGTGTGGAAAATATGTAATAATTCCCTGTTATCTTTCGCACATAAATCACCATCGACGGACACCCCCGGTCTATTCATTACGTTACTCGCCATTCCTAGAGATAGATGAGAGGAGCGTAATCAGCAGCCGTGAGTATCCGACGATGATAAATCACCGGTTTCCCACACAATCACTACACGGTACTCGATATTGATCCTGTGACGTTTCTGTCACTCCTTCGTTTAAAATCGTTATTAAATTATTTCATTATCACTTCCAAACTCGAACTCAAGCCATGCCCTATGATATGTGTTAAACAGGTGTTTACATATATAATATCATATATAACTTACGTATATTGGTTCGCTGATATTGACAGCACAACGTATACACGCGTATTTCCGATTACCGGTAATGGTGAATGTCGCAGTGCAGTTAACGAAAGTAATAGACTGCGTCACAGTATAGACAATCCCAGAAATTGATAACTCCCGGATGACCGCCCCTGAATACTCGCGCGCGCCTCAAAAACGGTACTGAAGAAAAAACATGGACATAAATGGTTGTATAGGTCCCTGAACAAAACAAGAAGGCGAAACGATTTCATCGAACATATTTGAAGATTTAAATAGTTTATGTTATCGATCTGATAATCCCATAATAGTTCGTTTTTTTTTTAATATCAGTTATTACGTAATTTGTAGAAATAAAGTTTATCTGCACCCGTTAGACTGCGTCCGTCAACGAAATAAATCAATCGCACATTCTCGGCCCTTTCCGTCGAGCATCGGATAAGTTCGATAATCTGCGAGGGGTACCGAATGCAATCAATCGCACATTCTCGGCCCTTTCCGTCAAACATCGGATATTATTGGTAATCTGCTAGGGGTACCGAATGGTAATACAATCTGGCTACACTCCAGTGTATTAACGTATTGAAAAGATAGTCTATAGCTCCAATCTTACAGGTGCATGATATGTATCACTAAATAAAGCGCTGTGTTTAAACTTTTTATTTTTATGAATTTATGAGATCCTCCCACGCTTTGTTCATTGTTTGCAAAGCATAAACCGGGTACTTTCGATTTCCACGAAAAGTATTGCGAAATTCTATCGTTATATCAGCGATACATATAGATTGTTAATGGACATTGGTATACTTTAATTGATAAATCGATATATTTACGTCATGGTATACAATCTCTTGCTTGCTTAATTGTTTAACGGTTGTAACAAATGCCTTTAATAGTCACTTTACTAACGCTGATTGGTTATTGTCGGCTCAGGTACTACTTAAAAATACCCCGGATACTCTATTATACTACATAGTACCCGAGGTACGGAAACTATAATAAACAGTACCCCGGAGTATGACCGGGTGCCTTAAAAAGTATTTTCAGTACCCAGGGTACATTGTAGTATACCTAAGAGTACCTGGGGTACTTTTAAGTAGTAACTGAGCCGAAAACGACAAATTGAGCTTCAGATACTTCTTAAAATACCCCGATTACCCGGTACTCTATAATATACTACAGTGAACCCCGCGTACAGAAAATACGCCGAAAAGCATCCGGCAATAATCCGGGGTCCTTTTTATTATATTTTCCGTGCCCCGGATTCTTTGTACCACTTGAGCCGACAATGACAAATCGAGCTATAATTCCTGATAGGTATCTTGAAAAAATAGTCATCGTTGACAGTTGCGTGTAGTAACGTGTGTATGTTTACAAGTGTGAGGTTAGAGAAAGAAATCCAAAATGGAAGACAAAAAATAGGTAATCATAAAAGAAAACGTTATTACTCACAGGTGAGTGAATTACTGGTTTATAGGTACAATTGTGTGGTAAGAGTATGACAAAATATGCATCAATGATAAATGCGTTTATCCGTATGTGTATTAACTTCAGTTAAAGCGATTGTAGTATAAATCTCTAGTGTACATCTTTTCTCAAATTTGTAAGAACTATTTTTGTTCATTTCGTTAGAAAGGAGATACGGCGCTTTCAAATTTGTATGAGCTATTTGGTTTTGTTTTCTGAGGAAGGAGATACGGCGCTTGCGCACGGAGCTGGAAGGTGTCAGGTCGGAGCGGTCAGAGGTACAGAAACAGATCTCAGACAGGGATGAGAAAATCAAGATGTTGAAGATTTACATTGGGGAAGGTCAGATTTGATGTGTTTTTTCAACATTTGTAATATATTTTGAGCAGCGCTAAGGGAAAACGGGACTTAATGCATGTGCGTAGTGTCGTCCCAGATTAGAATGTGCGCACAGGTTACTCAGGGACCACATTTTCCGCCCTACTCGATTTTCACTTAGAATAGACTTCTTTTAAACACAAATACAATAAAAGCGTAAAGTGTTGTCCCTGATTAACCTGTGAGGACTGCAAAGGCTAATCTGGGGCGACAATTTACGCACATGCATTTCGCACCATTTTCCCATGCATTTTTAACATCAGTGCATTATCATTTCATGTGTTCTTTTTGTTTTATCAGAAACCGCAAAACGCGAAAATCACAAGCAGAGACAAGAGTAAAATACATTTTCATTGAACACGCTTTGGCCCCATATGTTTAATTAACTCCAAATCATTTAAATTCGCCTAAAATCATTCATGAATAAACAGTTGTTTCTTAATTAAGATGGGCTTCTGGAAAATCTGGGCTTAATGCATGTGCGTAAAATTTCATCCAAGATTAGTCTGTGCGGTCCACACAGGCTAATCAGGGTCGATACTTTCCGCTTTTATTGGAATGTTTCGTATCTTCTAAACGAAAATCCTGTTTAGCAGGAAAGTGTCGTACCTAATTAGCCTGCGCGGACTGCACAGGCTAATCCGGGACGACATTTTACGCCCAAGCATTAAGCTTCGTTTTCCCAGAGCGCGGCTCAATTTCTAAATGATCGTCGCAGCTAAAGACCAGCTGGCCGAAGTACAGAAAGACTCAGAGACCGCGAAGATCAGCGTTGTGGGAGAAAGGAAGAAACGAGAGGAGGTTGAGGAAAAACATAACGAACTGCTAAAAGGTTAGTCAGGCTCACTTGGTCGTTGTCGACTCAGGAGCTGCTTAAAAGTCCCCCGGTACTTTTTTGGTATACTTCAATGTACCCCGGTTACGAAAAAAACGCTTAAAGTCAACCGACCATACTCCGGATACTTTTACCCGGGTTCCTTGTTGTATACTTAAGAGTATCCGGGGTACTTTTAAGTAGCATCTGAGACGACAGTGACCAATCGATTGTTATTCGCAAAATCTCATTTATATCGCCTCCAGTATGACGTTTCTTTTCTATCCACTTACCGGAACATGTAGCAGCGACAACTAAGGGAGAGAACGTTAGGTTTTGATTAAAGTGAGTTTGGTGTTCACAAAACTCCTAAGGGTACACTTAAGGAAATTTCTTTAATACGTAAAATGTCGTGTTATGCCTTTTTACACTTACATGTTTTTTTTTTTTTTTTTTTTTTTTTTTTTTTTTTTTTTTTTTTAGTTTTCAATGCCGAGTCTTGGCGAATATATTGGTTGTGTTTTTATAGCATTTAAGCCTCGCTCTGAGAAAACTGGGCTTCATGCATGTGCGAAAAGTATCGTCCCAGATTAGCCTGCACAGTCCGCGCAGGCTAATCAGGGACCAAACTTTCCACTTTAATTGTATTGTTCGTTTAATAGAAGTCTCTTCTCAGCGAAAATCCAGTTTAGGCGGAAAGTGTCGTCCCTGATAAGCCTGTTCGGACTTCACAGGCTAATCTGGGACGACATTTTACGCACATGCATTTAGCCCCGTTTTCACAAAGCGCGGCTCATATTTTTTTCGTTCAGAGAAGTCAGCGTTCGATACCAAGATGACAGAGATACGGCTGCAGATGGACGAGGCGGCGCTGGGGTCGACAGGCATCCAGAAGCTGGTCGAAGAGTATAAAGAAAAAGAACAAGTACTCAACAATAAGGTAAAGCACCTAAAACTTATTTAAATTCTTTAGGAACAAGAAATGCAACTTTGTGGCAATATTATATTTCACAATCTCAATTTCATTTGAAGTGTTCAAAACAAAGGAGTTCATGGCTTCATTTTTACATGATTTATCAAATGCTAGAACTGTTTTAAATTGCCTTTTGGGCAGAAAAATTACATTAAAATAATTCTCAATATTGCCCGTCTTGTCCGAGAGCATGAACAAACAAGAAAAGTGTTTCCAGAATTTACTTTTATGATATATTTTTAGAACTTTAAACCTATTTATTTTAGCTCGTATTGCTTCGAACGCATAAGGCTTAATAACCCTTTGCATGCTGGGAAATTTGTCGTCTGCTAAAATATCGTCTGCTGAATTTCTAAAATAAGCATTTTCTTCGATTTTTTTTCCAAAGAATACTATCAAAATAGCAAACAGTTTGGATCCTGATGAGACGCCACGTTCTGTGGCGTCTCATCTGGATCCAAACTGTTTGCAAATGCCTTCAAAATTCGGTTCCAGCACTGAAAGATATAGAACGCCCCACTCAAGCCCGGCACCTCCCGGTCACATGTATAGAAAAAGTATGCTCCATTTCTCCGAACTAGGCAATACTTGCAATAAACTGTATGATCATTATTACCATGTTTGCATGATATTTAACACGTTGACTCAGTTGCTTACTTAAGATGTGAATTAAAACTATAACATGATCTTATTATAAGATAATATTTGAAGAAAAAAATGAGTTTAATAGTATAGGCATATCTATGCTAAACTTATAATTTAAATGGTATCATTATATTGACAAAAATAACTTTATCCAAACGTTACTGGCTAACTGCTCAATTGACAGTTAAAGTTTTGAGCAATAAGCCAATAAGGTAATTGGCAAAATGGGGGTATAGCAATGTTTGGTTATTGGAAAATGGGATAGGGGAAAAAAGGGGGGACTATTTGGTAAAATAGGGGGGGGGGGCGGTGATCAATATGGTAATCGGCAAAATGCAATATGGGAGTGAGCCATTTGGTCATTGGCAAAATGTGGGTGATGAGGGCGGCTGAGAAATTTAGTAATTTGGCAAAATGGGAGGAGGGTATATTTATGATCAGATGCCGTATATGATTGCTGGCAATACATGCATATGAAGCAATATATATTATGTATTCCTTCTGAGGTTAGATCTATTTATCTATTTAAACTTAAAGACGATACTCTTATTCCAAACCGACAGCTGGCGACCTCAGAGCGGAAGCTAAAGGACGTGTTGACACAGATCGAACAGGAGAAGAACCGAAACATGCCGCAACGCACCGCCAGCTCCATCAAGTACCACCAGTACCGGATGTCGCGTACCGGAATGGTCACGGAGACTACGCCGCACGTGGTGGTGGTCACGAATCCGAACGGCAGCGTCGGGTCTTCCGGTAAGACATTCAAGAGTATGTGATTCCGTTTCGTGTGCCGTAGATCTAGAACAATAACGCTCAATTGGTCGTTGACGGCTCGGGTACTTCTTAAAAGTACCTCAGGTACTATTAAGTATACTACGCTGTACCCCGGGTACGGAAAATATTCTAAAAAGTACCCCGGAGTATGACCGGATGCCTTTCAGTGTATTTTCCGTACCACGGGTACTTAATAGTATACTTATTAGTAACCGGGGTAATGTTAAGTAGTACATTAGCCGACAGTCACCAATCGAGCGATTATAAAACTCGTTAAATCTACAGCGCGCATGTTTTGAACACGACTAGCGTGTTTCTACGGCAACATTTACCTGTTGCTAATTCGGGACTGTTACCTCTGACATTTTAATGCGGTGTGACGTATTCAGAAACCATGAAAATAATGGCCGCACTACGATACGAAAATCTGTCTATAAATTCATAAATAGAGCCTCGCGCTGGGAAAACGGGGCTTAATGCATGTGCGTTAATCGTCGTCCCAGATTAGACTGTGCAGTCCGTACAGGCTCATCAAGGGCGGAACTTTTTACCCACGTTGGATTTTCGTTTGTTAGAGACTACATTTAAAAAAAAAAATACAGTGGAAAGTATCGACTCTGAATAGCATGTGCGATCCTCACAGGCTAATCTGGAATGACACTTCACTCACATGCATTAAGCCCCGTTTTCCCAGAACGTTTTCATTCAAATAATTATTGTTGAGACGGAATGAGATTTTTAAAAAAATCTTAGATGGACCAACTTGGTTGTAAGCCCCTACTCCCACCAGATTTATGGTCTTTTAAAATATGAGCCTCGATCTGGGAAAACGGGGCTTAATGCAATTGCGTACAGTGTCGTCCTATATTAGTTTTTGCAGTCCGCACAGGCTAATAAGGGACGACATTTTCCACCTCAACTGGATTTTCGGTGAGAATTGACATTCTTCAAGCGAAAATACCATAAAAACGGAAAGTGTCTTCCCTAATTAGCCTGTGCGGACTTCACAGGTTAATCTGGGACGAGACTTTTAGCATTATATGCATTAAGCCAAGTTTTTCCAGAACATGACTCGTATTATGATCGAGGTAGCTGTGTCGGGTATCTCAGTGGCTAGAACGCTGGACTACCAATCCGAGGATTGCGAGTTTGAGTCCTGGCTCAGCCACAAAACTTGTGTTGTGATTGGTCATGATATGTTGTATACGCCCATTATCTGCCCATCGTTGATTAAAGGCCACACCACACTGACATGATATAATGTGTACTCATAAACCACACAACCCATTTACCCAAAGGTTGGAATAGGCTGTCGACTGCCGATATGCAAAGTGTTTACAAGTACGAGACTACCATTGAAAATTGTGTCGTGTTCTGAGAAAACTGGTCAAAATGCATGTGCGTAAAGTGTCATCCCGGATTAGCCTGTGCAGTCCGCACAGGCTAATCATGGACGACAATTTCCGCTTTTATGGAATTTTTCTTTAATAATGTCTCTTCTAAGCGAAAATCTAGTTTAGGACTGCACAGGCTAATCTGGGATGACAATTTATGCACAAGCATTTTGTCCAGTTTTCTCAGTTCACGACTCAATTGCGTATGCAATTTACCATAATGCGTTTTGATTAAGTTGTATCCTATTCGATGTACATGTCATCAAAATCAAATCATAGCGTTGCGCTAGTAAGTGTTACAGTGGAATTGTATAGAAGCGCCAGACTCGAGATGGAATATTGAAATTAATTCGTTGTGGTCTAGAAGTCGAAATAACGTGTTGCAGGTTACCTCGGCAAAACCGTCGTCTCTACCAAACCAGTGACGTCACTTCCGGGCTCCAAGAAAGGGTCGCTAGCGACGCCAAGAGTGAAGGGAGGCTCACTTCCGGCGAAACGATGAGACGGGCAAATTATTTTTTCGAATGTTTAACCGTAATAAATACCATGTGTTTGTTAACATTGTAGATTGTATATGAAAATATCGATTATGTCAGGTCCTTCTCTTTTAAAAAAACAAAGAGGTAACAAATAAAGCTTTGCATTGTCCCCAATATCGAATTTGATTCAAAAGTAAAAATTCATTGCTCGTTATGCAATGGTGCTCTGACATCCCGTGGATCCTCACATAAGTCGTAAAAAGATGTTTGTTTCCACTAACCCGACCAACCCAAATTTGTGGCTGGGACCGTAAACTGTGTTTAGTATTAAAAGTTATATGTTCTATAGTTTTTTGGTGCGGACTCTTAACCGTGTTTGGTAATCCAGGTTAAGTTTTCTATAATTTTGCTTACGCACGCTGAGTCATAGTTGCTAAATTAAAATTAAAATAAATGTTGCGTTTCCAGGGATTTGCACGATTTCTGCCAGAAAACTTCTTTATTTAAGTGGGATATAACGTGGGTATCATTGAACAAGAGGGGCAATATGGCCCTGAAGCGCTCACTTGAGTTCAAGGTTTACAAAGAGTTGAACTGGCGACATGGTTTTTGTTCCCACTTGACCAAGATTCAAACACGACCAAAATATTGTAATAAATGTTGGCTCTTCAGGTTTTTTTTTTTTTGGTCAAGTTTTTGGACAACATGATTGGAACTCATCCTTAATATTGTCATAATAACATTCTGATATTTTAATATAACAATTCTGAAGACATTTCGTAAATATTGAGATAAAACTGTGGCCTCTGGAGTGGTAACAAGTTTTTCTAACAACCTCGACCAGACAAACCCCAAATTCAATCCCGTGCTAGGTTTTTATTCAAGCTTATTTTGTCTGAATTCTCATGAAGATGGGTAGATCCAAACTGACTCTATTGAACGGACACCACCAATTAGAGAGCAGACAACATTAACATTGTATATCATTCCAGGGCCATAATTCAAACGTGCTTTATGCGATCTGGTTGGTTATCGACCATGTGCGAGATTATATGCACTTACACACATTATCACCACGTTTCATGATAATCTGATTTAAACAACTACAGTTAGAGAGCGAGCAAGGTAAATGAGATCATTTCTAAGTAATTCAAATGCCATTATGCCCACCAGGCAAGGTTTATCCCATAAAACGCCCCGTTTAAATAAAATGAGCCTCGTTAAGGGAAAACTGGACTCGCTAATCTGAGACTTTCTCAAAACAAAAATACCATAAAAGCGGAAAGTGTCGTCCCTGACTAGCCTGTGCAGATTGCACTGGCTAATCTGAGACGACACTTTATGCACATACATTAAGCCCAATTTTCCCAGAACAAGGCTCATATAATTTGTCTATCCCAGCATAAAGTCCATGTAAACAATTGGCATTCCGCAAAGAGGCAATGGGTCTTCGTGTTTAACGCATGAGCCACTTTTTTTCTATCTAAAGGGCTGAACATTTTTCCAGGGTTATTTTTAAACGGTGAGCGGCAGCCAAAATTTTCAAAAACTAATTTACAATATGTAAAGACTGGACACACCCCGGGTCCTTTTATGCTTTACATAAGACTCCAAAAGAACAAAATCTACGCACCCATGCACAAACACGCATTCAATGTTATTGAAAACAATCTGTGTGACACGTTTTGAGAAAAACAAACATAAAGAAAAACTTCTATCCCTCTTTATTTGCCAATCATGAGGTGGTTCAATATACTGAAAAACATTATGTACATGCACAAAAAAAAAGAATAAAAAAAGACAGAAACATGATACCAGAAACGACAGTACTATTTGCATGCACAAAAAGTCAAAGTCAAGAGGGTCTTTCAGCCTCATATATGTACATGCACAAACAATCATTTTGAGTTAACTGCATCAAAGTCATGACGGTTATTCAGCCTCACATGTGATTTCCTGTTTGAAATCGCGGCATCACAAACCACCGTCTTTCTTTATGCGACCACTCATATCGGCACAATCTTGTGCCTCGTTGACAATGACATCGCTTTTGCTTCACAGCCTATTGTTATCCACCGCAAGGAGGCCTTCCGCATGCGTCGCATCATGGCTAATGGAGCGTTCAAACGCTGGGCTACCGTGGGTACCGTTTCGCCAGGGTTCTTTGGTTTGGAGATCAAGATACTCAATGGATTTGATAAATTTCTCTCCGTTGAAGCCTCCCAACGCGTACAGTCTCTCGTTTAGCACGGCTACACAGCAGTTTGCTCGCAACGGTTCGAGGACCAATCTGTGGTTCTCGGGTCGTAGATTTCCGTTGAGTTGAGAGCCGACGTTCCATCGCTGCCACCGACTACGTAGATCTTACCTGGAAGCAAGAAAGGCATTTCCAATGAGGGTGCAGTTATCATTGAACATGGATCATCTATGTTGCTTATACAGGTTTTTTTGTTGATAAGAATTTATGATTTAAGAATTGTGTATTTTCAACTTTGACAGAAAAATTGCATTCGTAAAATGTTCAATGTATTTTGGAAGTGTTAATGTGAAAATACTGAGCTCAAGCCAGGGATTGAACCCACGACTTCCAGAGTGGTAGTCAGACACTTTAACCGCGTCGCTAAAGAGCTAGCAAGGCTGTTGGAAGTGACCTTAAATCACTACAGTGTGCTTAACCATTGCCGTACACTCTCTGTTAAATAGTATGCCCAATATAAAAACAAACCCGTATTTTTTCAAAACGAGCTTAATGTCATACATTTAACATCTTTGATTTATTATACATGTAATGGGTATATAATTATTTTCCGGGCCACTCACATTGTGTGTATTTGGGTGGGAGTGTGCGTCTTACAACAAGTATTGAGCTGCTCCGTTGCCGGGTTACTATTCCTGTGGGTTCGGCGGTGCACTGGAAGGTGTCTTTTCCAGGGTTGGGAGATGGACCGGGGATAGGAATGTGCTGGACATCATGCCCGAGTAATCGTCGGTTTCTTGATGTTTTATTCCGTCAAAATTATCTTGATTTGGTGGTCCGGGATTGTGTTCGATGTCACCACAGAAAAGTAAAATCCCGATAAAACACGCGGCTAATTCTAGCGTTTGCATACATCCACCTTTTGGGTGCACTGTTTAATCCAAGTTTTGCATTTGTCAGGATGTTGAAAACAAACGATAGTTGTACACGCCGCTGGTTGATTGTTATTCCCTAAGTGAAATTCCACTTTATAGCTTTCCAATACCGTTTTGGATGAGTAAAACATAATGGAAAAAAACAATCACAAACAAGTCGCAACAAGATCAGGACAGCTGAAAAGGTATTTATCTATTAACGCTGCTTTTTTTAATTTTTAATTTTCTTCTTCCTTTTTCTTCTTAAAACAATTATCTAAACAGTGTGTTTTTTTTTTAATGTTTCTTATTTTCTTCTAAAAATTCGTCTTAACAAGTTTGAGATTTTCGACCTTTGGGGTTTCGCCTTTTCTACACGAATAGCCGACAACCATGCCGAATGCGTGTATGTATTTCCATGTATGTATGTACTACAGCTCTGAATACTGGCGGGTTGATCACGTTCGAGTTCAGCTAATGCATTTTGTGTTACTTTATTTAGTGGGCTCTCATACTTCGGGTTTGAAACGACTTTAAATTTAAGCTCCTCTGTGTCTGTTTTGCACCAAAACCAGGTACAGCTGTTGTCAACGGCAATCTCATCAACATCAACTTTGGAACATTCAACGTTAATGGCAATCTTATCAACATCCCCCTTGAAACTTTCAACGTTAACGGCAATCTCATCAACACGCCCCTTGGGACATTCAACGTTAACGGCAATCTCATCAACACGCCCCTTGGGATATTCAACGTTAACGGCAATCTCATCAACACGCCCCTTGGGACATTCAACGTTAACGGCAATCTCATCAACACGCCCCTTGGGACATTCAACGTTAACGGCAATCTCATCAACACCCCCCTTGGGACATTCAACGTTAACGGCAATCTCATCAACACGCCCCTTGGGACATTCAACGTTAACGGCAATCTCATCAACACCCCTCTTGGAACATTCAACGTTAACGGCAATCTCCTCAACATCAACTTTGGAACATTCAACGTTAACGGCAATCTCCTCAACATCCCCTGTGCAACATTCAACGTTTGCAGCTGTATCATCATTATCAATCTCATCAGCATCCCCCTTGGAACATTCAACGTTTGCAGCTGTATCATCATTATCAATCTCATCAACATCCCCTGTGCAACATTCAACGTTTTCCGACTTTTCATCATTATCTTTACTCTGTGAACGGGGTACTTCCATCTGAGTGTCAGCATTGGATGCACTTTGCCGTTCTGCTTGTACATGAGCTTCGTTTACAAACGGATCACGTTCAACATAAGCTGTTGCATTTTGTGTTGCTTCTTCATTTATTCTGCGCACATACTTCGGGTTTTCAACGATTTTAAATTGAAGCTCGTCTGTGTCTGTTTTGCAATTAAGCCTACTTAAACAGTTACCCATTATTTTTGTCACCTTGATTTATAGCATGCTATTTAATAATAAACAACAAATGAAACGTGTCCGTTCACGACAGAGCCAAGTTTATACATGATTTCCGTTGTCATGTTGACGACGTAATTTAAATAAAAACGCATGCGCTTAATATGAACGTCATGACATCACAATAAGACAAGAGTTTCCGTTCGTTGCTAATATATGACGAATAAATATTCGTATTATAAACTGCTTTTAATGATTGATTGATATTATTCATGTATGAATTATTTATGATGTTAAGCAACCTCGCTTACTCATAATTTAAATAATTGTCAGAAATATGTATATAGGTTTATAAATGTTTTTATCAAGTGCATGTACTAAAACGTGTCCACGTGGGTCATTGGTCTACTGGAAATGTTGTAAATAAATCTTCTTCTTTTCTAATAATGGCTATGTTCATTACTGATACATTATGGCATTGCTATATGGTTAGATTGTGATAAATGACGGTACAGATGTATGAATACCTACGTTACAATATGTTCCAAACTAAAGTTTTGGAGTGGATAATAAGATGCTCGTTCTGGGAAAACTGGGCTTAATGAGTGTTCGTTATATGTCTTCCCAGATAAGCCTGTGCAGCCTGAACAGGCAAATGACAAGTGTCATTCCAGATTAACCTGTAGGGACTGCACAGGCTAATCTGGGATGACACTTTACGCACATGCATAAAACCCAGTTTTCCCAGACCGCGGCTCATAACGTGTGTATATCCAGCACAAAATCCATGTTAACCCATTTGCATTCCGCAATAAGTCCTGTGTTGAAGGCATGAGCTAATTTTATTTGTCCATGTACAATCTCTAGAGAACTCAACACTTTTTCCAGTGTTATTTTAAAACAATGGAGCAATCAAAACTTTCAAAAATAATTTATCGTTGGTAGAGTTTGGACACCTCCCGGGTCCACTTATTTTTTACTTAAGACTCCAAAACGACAAAATCTACGCACCATTGTTCACAAACACAATCATATTTTTTTTGAAAAACAAAAGTGTGAGACATGTTTGGGAAAACACAACACATAAAAACAAACTTTTCCCCCTGTTTATTTGCAAATCATGACATTCGTCAGCATCTTTCATCAACAGATGTTGTTTTGTTCAGAGTTTCTTTAACCCATTAATGCTGAGTGGACTCTCCCATCCTTCTAAATTGAATCAATTTATTTCCAAAATTAGGGATGTCTAGTATATTTTTTTTCTATATTTAGAATATTTCTTACAGAAATTCCTTTAGGCAGACAGCGGCGTCTCATCTGGGTCTACGCTGTTTGCCAAGACCTTTTTTCTAGACGCTAGGCAAAATTGGGTTAATTGAATACTGGAAAGTTACACATTTAGCACAACATAATTTTTCAAACTAAACTTTATATATATATTCGTTATTAGAACATTTTATATAGTATATTTTATGCTATTCCTGCAGAATATACAATGTGGTAAAATATACAGTTCAAGGGGAACTTGCAGCTTTAATTCAAAATAAGTCCCAACTTTCGTGAGTCAAGTAAGTTAATTAGGTAGGAATGGTGGGACACACTCTGGGCCCCCACATAATTCAGCCTCTATCGCGGAGGGACCTTAAAACTTGGAAACACACACACATAAAGAGGTTGAACTTTACACTATTTACATTCATACTTCAAGAAACATCAAGATCAGAAGTAATAATAACAAAAATGCCCTTAACGTGCAGAATTAATTCATTCTAAACATAATGCATTATGCCCAGTTTTGTCAGAACGCGACACATATATTTAAAACCTATACAATTCATGCCAACATTACAGTACATAGATAAATGTTATACTTTCCAGAAGGCAAAAACAACTTAATGCCTAGGTATACAAGGAACTAGAAAATGTACATGTACCCATAAATATTAAAAGGAACTAGAAAATGTACATGTACCCATAAATATTAAAAGGAACTAGAAAATGTATATGTACCCCATACATATAAACTATCAAACTCATTGGAGAAATTATTGACAACAACAAAACATTTGCTCAACAATTCATGTCCATGGCTATTTGTGTCGTGTTCTGAGAAAACTGGGCATAATGTTTGTGCGTAAATTGTCATCCTCGATTAGCCTGTGCAGTCCGCACAGGCTAATCAGGGATGACAATTTCCGCTTTGTGGAATTTTTCGTTTAAATAATGTCTCTTCTTAGCAAAAATCCAGTTTAGGCGGAAAGTGTCGTCCCGCATTAGCCTGTGCGGACTGCACAGGCTAATCTGGGACGACACTTTACGCACATGCATAATGACCAGTTTTCTCAGAACACGACACATTTTACAAATAATGTATTTATGGTATAAAATGCAAAAATAGGTGTTATAAATTTTATATACACATATAAATACATAGCTCTATATATATTATATAGATATATATTTAATACAGCATTATTATGGTTAGTGAAACATCGATACGAAACAATATCGGCAATGTTATTATAATTTATTTACTACTTGGGGACTGGGTATTTAAGAAAATATTATGCTTTATTACTTAATTGAAATTCATCTGATCTATTATGTCTATATGACACATTAAATATCAAGCATGTATTATCATTAACTTATAATTTTATAAGAACATGTAAGTCTATATCATTAAATTTGTAACTTTTATTTAATAAATGATTTCCAGTTTATAGAAATAATAATACTTGATGATTTATTGACCAATTTCCATTAATAACATGTACAAGACGCATTTAGCACAAATTTTTACTTTAATAATTTACTGACGTGGTATGTTTACCGGTAAGTACGGATATAACATAGTGACATGTAATGTTTTAGTTCTAACATCATTTCATTTTCGGTTTTACAATTTTTGGCGCCATTTAATATACAGTTGTTTATGGACATCATGTTCAACGTCATTTGACGTTAATCAAATTTGATATAATATTTGATATGTTATGTTAAAGACGTGAATATACCTGGTAGTTGACTGATTTAAATTGAAATTTTGATAACGGCGAAATGTCAGGTATATGGTCAGAGGATTATATTATGTACATGGTGGAATAATGTTGCCATAAGAAACAGCATTCAGTTTTCAATAAGACATAAATGTCCAATAATAACGTTACATAAAGATTAAATGATACAGAAAACTATAACTCCGCGAGTTGGATGTGTCGCTTGATGGTAATGGGTTAACCAAGAAATTAGCGCATTTCAATAAGTCTGTCCAAAATAAGGTCAAGGTCAAGCTCATGCGCATGGAAAGGTATTGTCCAGATACACATGCTTACCAAATATGAAAGCAATATCTGAAGGGACACAGTAAGTATGAGCCTTTTTCGAATCGCGGTCGTAGATTTCGAAACCTGAACGCTGACCTCAAGGTAAAGGTCACAGGGGTCAAAAAATGTATGCGCATGGAAAGGTGTTGTCCAGATACACATGCATACCAAATATGAAAGCAATATCTGAAGGGACACAGTAGTTATGAGCCTTTTTCGAATCGCGGTTGCAGATTTCGAAACCTGAACGCTGACCTCAAGTTCAAGGTCACATGGGTCAAAAATTGAATGCCCATGGAAAGGTGTTGTCCAGATACACATACATACCAAATATGAAAGCAATATCTGAAGGGACACAGTAATTATGAGCCTTTTTCGAAACGCGGTCGCATTTATCGAAACCTGCATGCTGACCTCAAGTTCAAGGTCACAAGGGTCAACTATTTTATGCACATGGAAAGGTATTGTCCAGATACACATACATACCAAATATGAAAGCAATATCTGAAGGGACACAGTAGTTATGAGCCTTTTTCGAAATGCGGTCGCATATTTCGAAACCTGCATGCTGACCTCAAGTTCAAGGTCAAGGTCACAGGGGTCAACAATTTTATGCACATGGAAAGGTATTGTCCAGATACACATTCATACCAAATATGAAAGCAAAATCTGAAGGGAAACAGAAGTTATGAGCCTTTTTCAAAAGTGTGACGCGGCCGACGCCGACAAAGTAACACCTATATGTTCCCTGACCATAGTCAGGCGACACAAAAACAATATTTATCAAAATATGTTAATCTCCATATATAACAGATTTCAGAATACATTTGGCACTTTCAATGCCCCAAAAAGAGTTTTTGTTTTTATTATGACATCCTTTTATTTACAGATAAAATGCAAATACAAATGTAGAGAAATTGCACCAGTAACGCACAATTGCAAAATAAACTATCCTTAGAGACAGTATTGCATGAGCAAAAGTATTTAAAACCGGAATGATTTATGAAATTCTAGTAAAAGCACTGTTCACTGCACATACTGGTACAGTTTTAACGAAGAATTCCTACTCAATATGCATTTTAGTCTCGCTCTGGGAAAACGGGGCTTAATGCATGTTCGTAATGTGTCTTCTCAGGCTAATCTGGGACAACACTACACTTTTATGTTGTTTTTTTTTTAAATAAAGACTTTTCTAAACCAAAATCCAGTGCAAGTGACGTCCCTAATAAGGCTGTGCGGCCTGCACAGGCTAATCTGGGAAGACATTTTACGCGCATGCATTAAGCACCTTTTTTCCCAGAGATAGGGTTCGTAACTTCGTTCTGATAAACGTTTGTGGCGTGTTCTGAGAAAACTGGGCAAAATGCTTGTGCGTAAATTGTCATCCCAGATTAGCCTGTGGAGTCCGCACAGGCTAATCAGGGACGACANCATACTTAAGTCGATATTCCGACACAATTTTCAAGAGATTTTTCTCAATTTTTGAGATGAGGGTTAGTTAAGTTTAAACCTATTTATTGTAGCTCAATTACACTGAAAGCCTAAGGCTTATTGAAACGCTCTCGAGTCAGTTTCCTGGGACTAAGAACCAGTACTTGGTGCTTTTGGGGGTGATCGAAAGAACGCTTCAACAGTGGGGATCGAACCCGTGACCTCCCGGTCGCTAGGCAGCCACCATATCCACTACGCCATGGCGACCTATAAATGAGGGTTACCATCATGTTCAAGTTGGTGATCACAGACAGCTTTTTTAAGAGTTTTGAGTTTGACTTTACCCTGAGTTTGAAGAGGAACATGTGCATATTCCTATAGCTAAGATTTGAGGTTGTTTGTGAGCATTTGCAGTGCTCAGCTAAGTGGAAAGTCAAATCTCATCTCTGAGTTGAGCTGAAAAAGTTGAGAATGTTAATGAAACTTGGCCCAGAATATTTATTGAGCTAGCAATTTCAAATATGTACAAAGGAGAGCATTTATGGTCACAGCATTATAATGCATGGTTACCCTAAACTGAAACAAAGCCCTGAAATATTAATGGAATAATTCACACAATGGTATTTCAAATGGAAAGGAAACAACAGAGAAAAACAATACAACGAGCAACAGCACAACATACATGCACAAAAAAATGAAGAAAAAAGAACAGAAAAAAAATCAATACAAAGAACGATAGCATTATGTACATGCACACAAAAATATGTCAAATTTGAAGTTAACTGTCAAATTCATGACGGTCTTTCAGCCTCATATATAAACATGCACACAAAAAATATGTCAATTTCAAGTCAACTGCATCAAAGTCATGATGGCCTTTCAGCCTCACATTTGATTTCCTGTTTCAAATCGCCGCCGCACAAACCACCGTCTTTCATTTTACGAGAACTAACATCGCCACAATCTTCGCGCCCGTTGACGACAACATCGCTTTTGCTTCGCAGCCGACTGTTATCCACCGCAAGAAGACCTTCAGCCTGCGTCGCCTCGTGGCTAATAAAACTGGAACTTTCAAATGCCGGGTTACCGTGGTTACCGTTTCGCCAGGCTTCTTTGGTTTGGAGATCAAGATACTCAATGGAGTTGAGGAATTTCTTTCCGTTGAAGCCTCCCAACGCGTACAGTCTATCGTTAAGCACGGCTACACCGCAGTTTGCGCGCTGGACGCGTAGTGACGGTCCAAGCACCCAGCTGTGATTCTCAGGGTCGTAGATTTCCGTTGAGTTGAGAGCGGAGGTTCCATCACTGCCACCGACTACATAGATCTTGCCTGGAAGAAAAGACATTGGAGTTAGTTGAAAACACAGAGAGGTACACAGATCAATTTTATATTGCTTAAAGACTGAACCATAGACATATGCTTATCCGACTCCATTTATACTGATTTAAGAATTGTGTATTTCCAACCTTGACACAATTATTATTATTACAAGTAGACAATGCACCATCTCAAATTGTGTTTGAGGGGCAACCAAACAGGCCTTTTCCTGCCATTTTGGAAATGGGATTTTTTTTCTCGCGAAAAGTCCACTGATTTGGGAAAAACTATTTTAATAAAACTCTGTATAATAGATCAAAGTATAACCAAAAAAATGTATAAAATACAGTTATATATATTTTTGGATGTAACTGAAATAAAATTGAGATATAATTATCATTAGACACTTCTTTTAAAAAATCAGATTTGTTTTTTCAAATTTGTGATTTTATAAAATTTTCTTTGGGAATGGGTCCATTAAATGTGGATACGCCTGGAAAAAGCCTGCCAAACTGACAGCGTACCCTGAAACACATCAATGCCCGCCCCACGTCTGGCGATGTTCAGTTGGGAATGCATCGTCCACTCCTTGCTGTCTGGGTCGTACACCTCTACTTCACTCAGACATTTCCACCCGTTGGTGCCTCCCACTGCGTAGATCTTGTTCCTGAACACCGTCACTGCAGCCTGGTATCTGGCTGAAAAATTAATAGAACAGTTTCTGTTAAAGGGACAGTTTCACAATTATGTGATCCAAAAACATACATCTTTATTCAAGCCTTGCTTGCTCTGGGAAAATGGGGCTTAATAAATGTGCATAAGGTGTTGACCTAGATTATCCTGTATAGTCTGCACAGGCTAATCAATGACGACACTGTCCTCTTTTATGATATTTTCTGGTGAAAGGAAGTCTCTTCTTAGCAAATATCCAGTTTAGGCAGAAAATTTCGTCCCTGATTAGGCTAATCTGGGACGAACCTTTAAACACATGCATTAAGCTGCATGGCTCCTTTGTAAAATTTTCAAGGTTCTGTGGAAACACTTGTGGTGAGTTATGTGCAACAGAAAACACCAACTGAAAAGTGAATTCCCCCCCCGCCTCCTTCCCCCCCAAAAAAGTGTGGTGTTATGAGGGATGGCGAATGAATGTAAGGTTAGAAAATATTAACACTTATGACGCTAGGTAAAACCTTTGGCAAGGGACAAGGGCATTATAAAACACTTATTACGAATTCATGGGAGGAATGGTCCATCACAACTTGCCCCCTGGTAAACCAGACAACCTTATTCCTATCCCTTACGAAGGGTTGCTAGGTTACATTATGACAGTGGTATGCCCTTAACCCTTTAAGCGCTGGAACCGAATTTTAAAGGCCTCTGCAAACAGTTTGGATCCAGATGATCCAAACTGTTTGCTATTCTGATAGTATTCTTTAAAAAAATAAAATCGAAGAAAATGCTAAATTTAGAAATTCAGCAGACGACATTTTAGCAGGCGACAAATTTCCCAGCATGCAAAGGGTTAAACCACATGTTCTTACCTAGTTTCATGGGAGCAATGTCCTGCCACTGTAGCGTGGCTAGATCCAGGGTCTGACATGTGGCCACTGTGGTCTGTCCTATACAGCCACCCAGCACATATAGCTTGCCATGCAGCACTGCGATACCTGAACACAACAATGTAAGAGTTGAGCCGCGATCTGTGTATGTCAATTGCTTTTGATGCAATCTAGTTTCAACTATATAAGGCATATTAATAAAGTGAGCCTTGTTCTGGGAAAACTGGGCTTAATGCATCAGCGATTTTTTCCTTCTTTATAAAGTACCGTAAACGGCACTTTCCCAATTACGAAAAAACAAAAAATTTCCCATTTGCTGTCCAAATAAATCCCAATTTAAGGTAAAAAATTTTTTTTTTTTTTTTTTTTTTTTTTTTTTTTTTTTTTTTTTTGGGGTTTTTTTTTTTTTTTTTTTTTTTTTTTGTTTTTAAAAAAAA